>JASANR010001557.1:0-170284 GCA_030849635.1 Wallacemonas sp. MBr04
GTGCGTAGAGGCGCTTGAGGTGCTTCTTGACCATTTTCTTTGCTGCGGTGTGGTTACAAAAAAAAAAGTTGGTTTCCTGTGTAGTCAGATAGATAGGGCGCAGTGTCAAATGGTTGGTAGACAAGGGAGAGGGAAAGAGAGACGTGTGAAGAAGGGATGAGATGAGGGACATGCGAACTGGTTGGTTGTGGTAAGAACACCGCAGAGGGAGACTGCGTGTGACTAGGTAAGCACAGGTGGCTGACGGCGGTGTCGCGACTCATCCGGTTTTTTGTGATACTGTGTGTGTGTGTGTTTTTTTTGGGGGGGAAGGAATGCCTTAACGGCAAAGCTATCGCACAAGGACCGTGGCTGCAACAATAGTAACGAAAGGCGAGTGCAGCGGTCTCCGCTGATGATATTATAACTGTCTTTTGATTTAGTATTCGAAACGATATGGGATCAAGAAACAAGAGCGCAAAGAGGAACAAGAAAGAAAGGTGAGAAGGGCCTGCACTCCGCACTGTGCTCTGAGCGAGAACGTGAGGAATCCATGCCGCTTTTTTGTTTGTTTGTTTGTTTGTTTGTTTGTTTGTTTCCCTCTTCAACTAGACGTCTGTCGCTGGCAGGTGATGATGGTCGGTGGGTTCACGACACCCACATTGCGATTGAAGAGCGCGATGAGTGGATCGACGGGGCCGTCGGTCGTCTCGGCTGACTTGCGAATTGGCTCATGCTGTGGATCCAGCGGCCGCAGATCCACCGTGAAGACGCGATCCACCGCTTCGTTCGATGTCGACACGATACCGTCGAACCCGAAGTGGTAGTGGCTGTTCTGCGTGTAGCCGTCGTACCGCGTGGCGCGCCGGCCGTTGACAATGTTGTACAGCATGCCTGTTGTCTCCATCTCCAACACGGGGCCGAGTGGGATGAGTCCGCACATGAGCCGCTGTGGCGGCAGCGCGAGCACGGCGTGGTCCACCACAGACACGTCGTCCCACGGCAGCCACTGTGTCACACCATCCGGCCAGCACGAGAAGACAATGTTGTGCGGGTTCAACAGGATCAAGTTGAGCTCGCGTGCGAAGAGCGAGAGCGTGCAGAAGGCGGCGATCTCATGATCGAGGCGCCCACCCAGCGCACCAATCACAATCACCGTTGGCAGCACGACTGTGCACACAGAGGACGGCGAAAACGAAGACGGTGCGCTGTCTGACTGCGCCTCCGTTGGCGCGCAACACGCCGTCAGTAGCGAATCACAGCGTGCCACCTCGGCTGCGTCGCTGAGTGCGGCGGCGATCTGCTGTGCCGTTTCCCTGCAGAGACGATCTGCGGTTTCGACACGCGCGCGGCCCTGATCGAGCACAACCCTCGCGTGCGCGTGCTCGCTCGTCTCCTCCACCTTCTTGCCGTATGTGTCAGTCCCGGTGGCGTAGACAACGACATCCTCTGGATGGGCACGCTGAAGGCGCTGCAGGAGAAGCACGCACTTTTGAAAGTCGGTCGTCATCTGGCAGGCGGTGGGCAGCACGTTCGGCCGCTCCACGCGACGGTTGTGGATTCGCCGGTGGAGAGACTCGATCACGCTGTCGGGGATGTCATCGACCGTTTCGTAGCGATGCCCCGCAAAGGCGAACAAGGCCGGCTCTTCCGCGTGCGCGGTCTTGATGACGTCCTGCACAACTGACGGCGCAGACTCCGCGGGGGCATTGGCAGTTGGCATGGCCGGCATCGTCGCCGTGTCCCCCGCGGCGCGAGACCAGGTGCTTGCGTCGATGCTGTCCATATCCCCGATCAGCGCATCGCACAGTGGCTGCGTGGTGTCCACGTCGTGGCGCCCATCGCAGTAACGCAGCAGCGCACTGTACGCGCCGTCACCGCAGATGAACGTGCACGGTGGGTACCCGCGGGATGCGGGTGCGTCAGGGCTGTCGGACGACTGCGCGCGGTCCCAAAGACACAAGTACTCGTCAAAGTCGGTGGCGGTGTTGGAGGGACTGTTGAGAAGAAAGACCGCCGCTGGGAGCGCGTGGAGACGGCCTTGTGAACCGGCCGCTGAGGCGACGGACCGCTTCAGAGGCCGCAAAAACGGCGCCGTGAAGCACAGCTTGCGCACACAGTGTGGTGCCTCTGATGGCATCGATTCAAAAAGAAACAAGGTAGCAGGGAAACTCCCCCCAAAAACAGTGGAAACTAGCGGAGCGGAGAATGAGAGATGAAGCGGGAGTGTATGTGTGTGTGTGTGTGTGTTGAAGAAAGTAACAGAACCCAAGTGGGGTGCCAGCAATCGCCAACCTTCAGCGATGTGTGTGGGTGTGGTCGTGCAGCACAGACCGCACGCGCACACACGCACGAGTGCAAAGGGACGAAGAGAGAGAGAGAGAGAGACTTGCAGAGAGCAGTCGAGCATCTGGTTTAAAAGGCAGAGTGAAACTGCGAGTCAGTAGTGCGCTGTAACGCGGTGCCGCCGAACGCACACTCTTGTCTGCCTGTTCTCCCTCGCACACCAGCGGGTGTCTGATACATTTGTGTCTTTGTGATGGCACCATCAGGCAGTAAAAAGTGAACACAACAACAAGAAAGTGGACATTGTCAAAAGCTTGGAAATAAACGACAGAAAAACGGAGAGTAAAGAGAGAGAAAAAGAGGGGGGTGATATGAAAACTTTACACGGGAAAACGTCGTGGAAGTGACGTCGGTCTGTGCACACGTGAGAGATTGGAGGTGTACAAGGAAAAAAAGGCAGTGCACAAAACGGTGAAAAAAAAGGAAGAAGAATTGAAAGTAGAGCGAGAAAAAGCAAGTTGAGACACAGAGAGAGAAGGAGGAAAAAACGGGGAAATGCACAGGAGCGAACACCAAATCGATGGTGTGACCAATGTGCGCTGTCTTAGTCAGTGTGATCATCATCATCATCGTCTGAGTCGTCGTCGTCGTCCGAATCATCTTCAACCAGTTTGTCATAGCCGGCATCATCTTTGTTGCCGGGGTGAACGCTCACCAGGTTCAGGATGAGCAACGCCACAAAGATGAGAAAGAAAACGATGTGGACGACGATCATGATAATCACCCAGTCCTTCATGATGCCTTTCCGCGTGCTGGGATCCACCATAACGTCCGCTGGCAGCGTCAGGAACGGGAGCGGGGTGACCAGAATCTGCTTGCCAGAGCTCATGGTGTTGTACTAGAAGAGAGAGAGGAGAGAGAAGAATGAAGGACAAGGTATGCCTTTTCTTTGGCACAACGTGATGTGTGCTGAGCGTGGAATGAGACGAGAGACGGCGCAGAGGCTGGAAAACAGAAGCAAAACTATTGTATTCACACTAACGAAGAAGATGAGGAGGAAGACAAAAGGAGACGAATGAGATGAAAGTGAATCCGGTGTACGCCAGGGACTCGCAGTGTCCAAGCGCCAACAAAGAGAGAGAGGGGAGGAGATCGAGACAGCACCACTGCTTCAATCGTGAGGTGGTACCCGATGTGTGCCACAGAGAACGAGAGCACATGTGAACTGTACCGTAACTTTCCAAAGAGAAGAGGCACCACTCGACGACATTGAGGAGCGCGTGTGGGCCTTCCACGGACACCCCCGTCACAACCGCTCGTCTCTCCTGAGAGGGTCTTCTGTTTAGCCGTCTCCGGCATTGTCACGTGTTCTGTCAGTTCTTTTTTTTTCCGTTCTATTTTCCTTCAAAACAAAAACAAGAAAGATGGTGAGGTGAAACAACAAAACAGCACAAGCATGAAAAGAGGAGGGAGAGGAACCATGCATACTTTTGTTCTGCTCTACACACAGAGAGACAGCGGTGCATACACTCACATGCACATACTGCTTTTTCTCTCTCTTCGTTGATCAGACGGTGTTGTTGTTTTGTGCCTGAACGGCACCACTACTTGAAAGCCGTGACGGGGGCTTTGCACATTGAGACAAGGAGGAAACAGGACGCTGAAGGCACAGCCAGAAAAAGAGAGAGAAAGCGTTCACTGGACACGCAACGTGTGCGGACATCGTATCAAAACATACGGGGTGTTACGCGAATGTGAACGGAGAATGCACGAAACAAAAAAGCACTAACGAGAATCGAGTAGCTGAACACACACACAAAAATCAACAGAGAGAGAGATGGCGCACGCTACATCTTGTATTCGTGCTTTTTTGTTGTTGTTGTTGTTGCTGTGTGTGTACAGTGGAAACAGACAGAAGACAAGATCAGCAACTGCGAAAGAAGGAGAGAAGAAACAAAAGAGAGTTCTTCTCCTTTATTGTTTTTTTCTCATTGTGTGTGTGTGTGTGCTTGCGTTCGTGGCGTCGATTGGTGTACAGGTTCCGCCAGAAAGAAACGAACTCATTCAAGCAGTGATGTTGGAAGAGGTGGAAGGGAAACATAGTGAAGAGAATACTGCACAAAGAGGATGAAGAGTACGCCACTAACAACACGGAAAAGGAAGAAGGGAAAAAAAGGTGTTCACAGGGTGCTTTGTAAAAGAAAAGAAAAAGTGAACCTAAAAAAAAAAAGTGATGAGAAGCAAGAAGAGAGCAGGTGGGAAGCCACAGAGACAGGGAAAAAGAGAAAAGGAACAGTACATGGGTAGATGCAAGTGACTCGTCAAGATACCACTGTTGTTCGCTCACGTTCTTCGTTCTCTTTTCCCCCTCACAGACACTGAGGTGAGGGCTAGTATTCCACCATACTATACACACTGATGTCATCGTCAACCGGAGCGTGCTTAGCAGTGGCCGGAGGTCCACTGTGCTTCGCCGGTTCTTGATGTTGCTGCTGCTTCTGCTGCTTCTGAGGCTGCTGAGGTTGCTGAGGCTGCTTCCATTGCTGCTGTTGTTGCTGCTGCCAGTTTTGTTGAGGGTACTGTTGCTGCTGCTGCTGCTGCTGCCATTGCTGTTGAGGGTACTGTTGCGGCTGTTGCTGCTGCTGCCATTGCTGTTGAGGGTACTGTTGCGGCTGTCGCTGCTGCTGCTTCTGCCAGCTTTGTTGAGGGTACTGCTCTGGTGGCTGCTTGGTGGTCGCAAATTCGTCCCGCTCTTTGTTCGATCCTACCTTAGCCTCAGTCGCAGCCACAACACCGTATGTAGTTGGTGGGTTCGAGTCTGACCCGTACGCGGGTCCAACAGAATCATCTACGGAGGCCTTCTCGTGGTTGGAGCTGTAGCGCGATGAGCCGCGGCTCACGTTTTCGGATCCGCCACGGGCGACGACGCCCCTGTTCAAGGGGTTCCCGCTTTGGGTGCTGCTCATCTCCTCATCAGACGACTTGGCTTGTCGTGACTTGCGCGCGTTCCTCTCGCAGACGACACAGACAACGACGAGCACCACCACCGCCACCGTGACAATTGCCATGATCACAATGAGGATGATGGCGTTCTTGTTCGCAGCGCCCCAGGAGCGGTTGCGTGGGGCGGGGTTGGTGCCCGAGATTTCGACGCTTGACAGCGTGTTGATGTACTCTTGTGCGATGACGGGAACGATCTTTTCCTCGATGCAGGAGGCCGACACGGTGGCGGAAAGCTGCGACCACTGGAAGGACGCGCAGCTGATCAGCTGTGTTGCTATGTCAACCCACGTACCAATGGACATCGTTGGGTTCTTTCTTCTTTTTTCCGGGTTGACACACAGACACGAAAAAGGATGTATGGATGCTCTGTGTAGCACGACAGAAAAAGAAGAGGTCGGGAGGAGGAAAGATAATTCGAAAGCAGATCCAACGAATAAGCTGTGAACAGTGCAGAAAAAAAAAACAGGAAACAAACGCAGACAAGGGAGGTGGAGAGAGAGGGGGGAGGAGGGGGATGTAACGTACAGTGTGTGGTGACAGTATTCCGTGGGGATTGCGTTGTGGTGGTCGTGGCTGCTCCTGCCTTTCTCACTCGCGTGCTCGCGAGGAAAAACATCACCAAGTAGGCTCAAACCGTCTGATGAGTGTGCCATTAGATCAGTCTGGAAGGATAGTGTTCGTGTTATTGCTTTTTCGTGAAGCGTGCAGTTGCTGTTGTTTTGGTGCAGTTGTTGATGTGTACAGATGGAGGTTGTGAAGTACATACGAGCCAGGCTGAGATGCACAACGGAGACGCACATCGAGATGTACGCCATGCCGGAATGAACGCAAGAGGAGGGAGGAAAGGAAACATGTTTAAGCAAGGAACAAAAGAAAATCTACGATGCCATCTAAGCCTCTAACAAGAAGAAAAACAAGAAAGAACGAGAAAAAAAAAGCAAACAAACAAGTGTTGTGTGTGTGTGGGGGGGGGGGGCTAGAACACAAGGTGACGAGAAGCAAGAGTGGGTCATGTGCTCGAGATAGTATCCAGAGCGGCAGCGTGTGGTGGGTGAGGTGCCGACTCCGTCTGCGCCGCACCAGAGGACGATGCGACTTCGCCTGACTTTCGGGAACGGAAGTGCCTCCACGGCGCCGTCAAGCGATGCCACAGCCCGCCTCCCCACGCACGTACGCGGCGTGCTGTGTCGGACTGGATTCGCCTCAGTGCACCGCGGGTGCGCGGGACAATCGTGCGAACCTGACGCCGCGCCTGCAGCTGGGGAAAGAGCCGGAAGCCGTCTAGTGCCACTGCCGACGTCTCGCGTGCGAGGACTCTCTCAGTCGACGTGGTCAGTAGCCGCTCCAGCTCAGCCCACTCGACCACAAACGGCTCGAGAACCGGACGCCACGCGCTGGGGGTCACCGCAGCTGGTGACGCGGACGACAGCGAAGAGAGGCGTCGTCCGCGACGGTGAGCCGTGGTGGCGCGATGACTTTTGACACGCGGGTGGACATCACCGGCCTCGCTATTGGGCACGACCACGGCAATGTGGTTGTGGGTGTTGGGATCCCACAGCGCCATGAACATCGCATCCGCCATCATCGGCGTTCCGCCAGCTTGGCTTGGCGCCGCCACCGCCGTCGCACACTCTCGTGATCGCGTCGGTGGCCTTCCACGCCGTTTTTGAGTCGATCCTGAACGTGTCGTGTCGCGAAGGAAGAGTGGACCAGTGCAGACGGCGAGCCGCGGACGAGCCGTGCGGAAGCGAGTCGCGTCGTACGCGGCCTCACACCGGCCACACCAGGACGCGAGAGCCGATCCCATCAGAGGCACACACCTCAACTGGCCATGGCGTCGCCGCCGGTGATCACGCACGCGCCGTGTCAGCGAGTGCACCGTGTGATCCTCCATCAGCGAGGCCAGCACACCGACAGACGTGGCCGTGGACGTCACGGTGGACGTCGTCCGTCGCGGTCGGCCGCGCCCACGCTTTTGACGGGGCTGCGACGACAACGACGACGGTGGTGGTGGTGGTGGTGCACCCGTGACGGCCGCTTGCGAGTGTGGCAGTGCATTGGTTGTCGACATCCTGTGGCGCCGCAGTCCACGGCGCGCACGCGTCCTGGCCGCAGCTGTTCTCTTTGCTGCAGTCGTGATTCGCTTCGTGCTCGCGGTACGCGTCACGCTGGCCCGCTTCTTTGGTGGTGGTGGTGGCGTTCTCGCGGCAGTGGATACGCGGCATTCAACCTCTCCCTGACAGGCTCTGGCAGTGCCCGGCGCAAGGACGTACTCGCGGGTCATGCGCTCGAGTTGCTTCCAGATGCCACGGTTTACGCCTCGGTGCTGCATGACGACGTTCGTCAGCAGCGACGCCTCCAGCGTGGACTGTGCACTCGACGCGATGGAGGCGTGCGGCGCGAGGTGGCCGCGATCGAACCCGGCCCGCTTCATCTCCGCTAACGACGCCCTCGCTGATTTGGGGATCGTGTGGTCTGTAAAGAAGCTGACAAGGCGGGGCTGCTGTCGCGCGCCGAGGATGCTCGCGGGTGTCACGTTAAACCCACACCACAGCGGCACACGTGCGATGGGTGCGTACAGCACATTGAAGGCTTGCTTCTGCAGCAACCACAGGGGCGTGATTGGTGCGGAAGGTGTGGAAGCGTGCGTGTGACTGGCCGGCACCTGTGCGAGAGGAGAGCAGGGAATGGCTGGCAGCGCTGACCACTCGAGCGCGCGTGCGTGTGCGGCGCCGTCCCCGCGGTACACACGTCGCAGCAGACGCCGGCCCCACGCCTGGGCACTCGCCGGGCTCACAGCGGTGATGTCTGTGCCGCCGCTGCTGCTGCTGCTGCTGCTGCCGTGTGGCGCCTGCGAGGACGACGTGCGTGACGGCGGGGCGAGAAGAGGCGTCGTCCGCCCTAGCAAGAGCGCCACGCGTTGGCGAGTGGTGAAGGATTGGCATGGCAGGAGACACAGCGGATCTGCGCGTTGCCGAGCACGCGTCTGCGCACGGCGGAGGCGCCAGTGATGAACGGGCACGAACCCAGCGTATCCGGCGAGGAGACCCACGCCAAAGGCGATGCAGGCCGAGGCCACGACGACGCCCGCTGTTGGCTGTGAAAGGAGACGCACCAGCTCTGACCACGTGGTTGAACCAGTGGCGCAATCAGCGTGGTCATCGCTGCCTCGTGGCGCCTCGTGGTCCACTCGCGAGATCGGAGAAGCTCGTCCCTGAGCGTCACGTCTAAAAGTCAAAACCATGGAAGTGCTGTCTGTGTGGGAGGGAAAAGGGAGAAAAAGAAGGGAAAGAGAGTCGGAAAGGTGAGTGAAGAAAGAAAGAAAGAAAGAGATGAAACATTGGGTGCAGCTGACAGGAACAATGGTGAAATGGCGTAGAACGCACGCGTACATAACCACCCGCGGAAGACGGTAAGATCACGTTGATGATCGCTATCGACATGAGCAGCACCAACTCATGTGACGACCACGCATTTCCTCCTTCTCCTTTCCAAGTCTCGCATCACGTGACACAGATCCAGGGAAAGAGGTGCGTGATGACGCGGGAGGGCTGTCTGCTATGCCGTGCTAGTCTGGATCCACCAGATACGTTGCCACAATGTTGCTGCACACGTGTCGGGCAACGAATCGCGTTATCATTTTTTTCTCTCTGATGGTGTTTTTCGTTCGCTTTGCTGTACAACGCAGCAATGCCACTAACCAACCCCATTCACGCAGCCACCGACGGATTGAGAGTGCAGGAATCAGCGACGGCGTATACCTCTCTGAATGAGCACTGGTTGAAGAGACGGAAAAGGGGGAAAAAGGTTTACAAAGCACATGGCGTGAGTCTCTGGTTCTGGTTTGTTGTTGATTTGTTTGCTTTGCACATGAACACAGGCTCTCTCAGCATGCGCGACAACGAAATCTCCGTGGAGTGTGGAAAGCGTGTTGGTTGGAACACACAAGCAAAAGAAAAACAAAACGCTACAGAGCGAAATGAGCAAATCGAAGAGTTGAAATATATCACGTGGCAGTATACAGATGATGATGATGTGAACATGGAAGGGGAGAGGAAAAACAAAAAGAAAAAAAGAGACGAATGCGGAAGGGGAATCAGCACTTGTGTGAAAAAAGAAAGCATCACTTGCCACGGCGGCGGACGAGTCACAAAAGCAAGAATCGGCGAGAGAGGGTGTTCCACACGTTCACAGCGAGACACGTTTGAGAAACAGAGCGAAGCATCAAAGAAGAACAGCAGCCTTTATATAAAGGAAGTCTTGTCGTGCACATTGTATTTGAGGGGGAGGCGGTGACAGAGTAAACGAAGACAGTGTGTGGCACGAGCGTCTTGCGAGAGTTTACCGGCGACGTTCGTTGGCATCCTCACTGTCCGAGTCGTCCGAGTCACTGCTGCTGCTGCTCTCCTCTTCGTCGTCATCGTCCTGCTCGCCAGTGGCTGTGCCGCGCTTGCGGGCGCTCTCGCTGCCAATGTTCGACCTGGAAAGGGAGCGGACCAACAACGTGGAGTCGCTACGACGGTTTCGCGTACCGGGATCGGTGTAGAGCGCGTCCTCGCGGTCGATCCCGCCTTCCTTGCGCAGCTTGACCAGACGACGCCACCGGACAATCGAAAGCACGAGCGCGATGATGCAGATCACGAGAAACAGAATGAGCACAAACAGCACATACCAGTAGTCCTTGAACCAGGAGCCGACAGTGGGAAGGTCGTACACCAGCTGTGACTGCTCGCCGACGGGGGAACCGGTGTTGATCTGAAGGAAGACGGCCGTCGTGCTGATGACGGTGACCCATTCGGTGATGTACGTCGTCATGATTGTCTAAGTCCGAGTGCGCCTTGCTACACTGCGGGTTTTTTTGCCGTTCGTTCTTCGTGTGTTTTCTGCGTGCGTGCGAACGGAACCAGGACTCGAACTCGGTATTCCTCTGCGCTGTTCGGAGTCAACCGCGACGTGCTAGAAAAGAAGACGAGGGGTTGTCGAGAGAGGGGGAAGGGGGGATTTGCCCTGAATGAAAACTGTGGTTGGTTAAGTCAGAAAGCACAAGTCAGGCAGCGATTCATGAACAACAAAAGAGAGAAAGAGACGATGCGAGAAAGAGAGGAGTGAGCACACGTTGTACGTTTTTAGAGAGAGCAGTGACAGGTTGGGCCAGCGAAAGCAGCTGCACGATGAACAGTCATACGCATTCAGTGTCGGTGTCTAAGCATATTCTCGACACTGGAATACCCTGTGACAACTTGGGGTTTTTTTTGCGTTGGTGCCAAAGACGAAAGCGAGATCAGACACCGATCGTTTTCTGATTCGTTGTTTCCTCAGCAGTTTCTTTTTCCTTTTAAACCTTCTGAGAAGTGTCAATGCACACTGTCCACACACAAAACTGTACTCGTGAAGCAGTCACATTGTTACGCAATACAAAAGAAAACAAAGGACGTGACGAGTGGGTCAACGCCATTACACGCTTAGACGTATGAAACAAGGGAAAAGAAAAGATGGAGAGGAGGGAAGAAGGGGGCGGGGGCGGGAGCGACATGCGAGTCACCACAGCACACACTCGCACAACCCACACAAGCAGCTCGGCTGCTGTTCTATCCCCCCGTTGAGGTCGCTACGACGAAGACGGCTTCGTACCAGCCTCCTCATCCTTCATGTCGTGCGCCATGGCCTTGGCGCGTCGTGTTTGGCGTGCCTCGGCGTCCTTCAACGCCTCCTCGCCGGCCGCCGTGCGCCGCGCCATGTCCTGCACGGCCTGCTCTCGCGCAGCGTCCACGGCGACCGCAAAGTCGCCCATGCCCGCCCCCGTCGCCGCGGAGACCGCCGCACACGGAATGGACGTGTAGAACTCGTGCAGGAAGAGCGCCATTGAGCGGGCGAGGGAGATGGCGTAGCCGCCAACGCCACCGCCGCCAGCGCCGGCTGTGTAGACGGCACCCGCACCGCCTCCGCTCAGGCCGCCCTCGCCAGCGGCCAGCGTCGCTTCCCCACGCTCGCTGGCCGCCACGGCATCCTCAAGGGCGTCGTTGTCCTTCATCCACGACATGACAGCATCGGCGGTTACGACGTCGATCTTGTTGAAGACGACTGTGAGCGGAATCTGTTGCTTGAGCATGATGCCACTGGCGTACATCATGGTCGACATGAACGTCTGCGGGCTCGCGCAGCGCGCGGTGTCGGCCACAAAGAGCACAATGGTCGGGAACGCGGCCATGAGTGCCTCGGAGAAGAGCTGACCAGAGGCAGACCACGTGAACGCCTCGATCTGCCCGGGTGTGTCCACGATGATCCAGTCGAGTGCGTCCCTGCGCCGCTCGAGCAGATCCACGACCTGGTTGAACTTGGTCGCGAAGAGGTTCAGCGAGGTCATGATGGCCCCGTTCGGGCCGAGTCGGTACGTGCGCATCACCTCGTTGTAGTTGACGGTGTCGCGGATGTCGATGTTCACGTTGTACGGCACCTGGCGAACGGCGGGGTCGAGGTTGATGAAGTAGGAGCGCTTGCCAATCGTCGCGGCGTAGTGTTGGATGCGGTGCACGAGGGTTGTTTTGCCGGTCCCGGCCATGCCGACCACCAGCATCACAACAGGGCTGCGGCCCGCTGGGTCGTCCACCGGGGCCACCTCGGCCGACGAACTGACGTTGTTCACTTGAGACATTGTTGTTGTTGTTTTTATCTTCTTTGAAAAGTTTTTCTTTTCTTTTGCTTGCGTGTCCTCTGCTGTTGGACAGCAATCGTGTTCAGCCGAACGCGACAAGACGTGATATAGAAAGAGCGTAAAAAGAAGGGAAGTAACTGGAAAAGGGAAAGAAAGAGCGATACGAACCGAGATGGTCCAAGAGAGAGAGAGAGGGAGAGAGAGAAGCGAAGATGATCAGCCATGAATGAAAGGTGAAAGGAAGAAGAGAGGGGGGCAGTACGAGTGTGGCCAAAGGAAAACAGAAACAAGGTGTAGCGATGGAAGATACGCAGCGAGGAGCCGCAGCCAACAGGAGCTCTCTTTTGCACGGCAACGCTCTCACTACACACAGTGCGTGCGTGTGGCCTCGATCATCTGTACTGGCCCTAGCGCTGTCACTCTGTTTTTCCGCCTCGCCCTCTGCCAGACCCCGCTTTTTCTGGTTTCTTTTATCTTGTGACGAATGTATTCTGGCAAGACTGAACTCTTCTCCTTTTTTGAGTGTATCTCGTTGAGTGGATTGGGGTTGCCTGGTCAATGTCATCTCTCTCTCCGTAGCAGGCAAGTCACACACACACACACACACACACACACCCATGCTGTGACGTCTCGGACGACAATAACGACACACACAAAAAAAGAAACTACCAGCCCTGCGGGAACATGGCCTTGAAGCGACGGACAAAAAACTTCTGTCGCGGGCCACCAATGTCAGAGCCGTACTGCCCACGCGCGCGCCAAATGTCACGTGAGTGTGTGAGGGGCTGACTACCAATCTTATCGTGGTAATCCGGGTGGACGTTGTAGTACGCCGACTTGAACTCAGACACGTCCTGCGCGGCTTTGCGATTCGATGCCTCGCCAATCTCGTTGAATTTGCGCATCTCCTCGGCCCGCTTGCGATCGCGCTCTTGAGAGAAGAGCAGCATATCCTTTGTCACCTCATCGCGCGAGTGGAACCAGTGCATGTTCTCAGAGTACGTGCGGATCGCTGCGGCTCTTTCCCAGCCAAGCACCAAGCGATAGTCGAGCTCCTTCTCCGTCAATGACGCGTTGTTTGGGTCACGAAACGTGCTCATGACTTCCTCTGTCACCAGCTCGCGTCGGGAGCGCATTGGGAACTGGTGCGCGCCTTTGAGCAAGGCACGGTACAGCCGCAGCTTCTCGGCGTGCTTGTAGAGTGGGGCCGCTGCGCATCTGGCGGCGTTGGATGCCGTTGACGACGTCGCCATCGAATGAAACGCGTCGTGAGACAGAATAGAAATGCAACAGACAAACGAAAGAACACGTGAGAAGAAGAGCCAGTGAGGATTGTGAGAGGAGAGGGAAAAAGAGAACGCACGTGTACTTACTGCCTCGCCAAACAATAAGAACAACAAAACACAGAGAAGAGAGAGAAAGAGAGTAAGAGTGTCCAAGTAAGAGAGAGAGTGATTGTACCACAAGATGAACAGCGTCCATGGGCGAACGAGGATGAGGTGCCTCTGACACTGCAAACAGAGACATCCTCGGGTCCTCGCAGACCGTCCACCTCGAGTGCCACGTGACATGATACGCACGTGGCCTCAGGCGACGAGAAAACGTAGCAGCAAGTAAGTAAGACATGCGCGAGGTTCCGCAACTGTCATTCTCACATGTTGCACGAGATTTTTTCTCTCTCTCTACTCGCTGGACAACGTGATCTGAGTTCACCACCGTCATCACACTGGTGTGCATGATCATCCACATCGCTTTTGGAGTCTCAGATGCGTACCTTCGGGTTCGAGCCATTTGAGGACTGTTCTTTCTTTTTTCGTTTGGTTTCCGATTTTTTTTTTGTTCGTGGGAGTGTCCGCTAATAAACAAGTGTGCACATGCATAGTTTCTCTTTGAAACTGTTCTTCACAGATCGTAAGTGAAAGCGACGGCAGCAACGCGTCGTAGAGTGCGGAAAGAGAAAGAACACAAAAGAAAGGATCAAGAGCGTATATGGGGTGTGTGTGTTCACAAACAAAAGGAAAGAGAGAGAAACAAACTTGAACTTAAAACGAAAGCAAGCCGCAGGGGGGGGGTGAGATGGAAAAGGACTGAAGAAACAACAACAACAACAAAGACAGTGAGAAAAGCAGGGGCTAAAACAAAAACAACAAGTGCACAGCAACCGCCGTAGGTGACTGTTGAACGCATGTCATCTAGCAAGCCTGCTGGGCAGCACAGTCATTTTAACGCGCGGAGTGACGTTGTTGTTGCTGTTGTTGTTGTTTTGCGTCTGGGGGGACTCCAAGACAAGCTACCACGCTTTCTTTTGTTTGGTTGTGACTGTTTTCTTCCACGTCGTGGCAGTAATCTCTTGTTTACTGCCCCCATCGCATTCCGTCTGTTCTACTTCTTTTCTTGACATGTACACACGCGCATAGATGCGGTGGAAGGTGGGTGGAGGTTTCATCCTCTGGGAAGCGACAGGTCTAGTGAGATGAGGTGAGAGAGCACACCAGAGAGAAAGAAAGAAAGAAAGAAAGAGAAAAGCACACCACCCAACGCAAGGGCGTAGTAAGCCACTCTACACCTGACACCAACTCGATTTTTGTTTCATCTGTTCATTTGCTTTTGCCTTGCTTGTAGTACCAGCATGAAGCTTTTCTTTTTCGGGGACAACAAAGGGTGGGGTGAGGGTAATGAAATGACGAGACATCGCACAGCACAATATCTCTCTGTCTTTTGTCGTGCTATGGTATGGAAGTTGACGTGCATCCTTTCTTGGGAAGCAGAGAGCATTTACTTGTAGGTTTGTTCTCTGTGGTCGCACCGGATCTCATAGAACGCTCTCCGTTCGATGACCGCCGGTGTGTAAACGCAATCTCGACCAACAGCGAAAAACGGAAACATAAAACAACAGTAGTAACGACAGAAAATCTGTTTCTTCCATTAGCCTCAACAACATTTCCCTTCCCCCACGTTCCCAACAGCACCTAATTGAAAAAGGTCAAAGCAAAAGCAAAGAACAAACAACAGAAAGAAAGGGAGAAAGCAGATTGATTTTTTCTTTTTTTTCTTTTTCAGCATCACTGCGAAAAAAAAAATCAACACAAATGAACCCACGGCAGGGGGAGAACAAAGCACAAAGATGGAGAAGAAAAGGAGAAGAAAAAAAAGAGGGAAAGAGAATCAGTGAACCCACCCAACGATGGAAAATGGGTCAGAGAAAAATACGATGATGAACAAGGATTTGCTCCTGACTTGGAAGCACACATCTACCGAAGCAACCACATGAAAGTACAAAAAAAAACAAAAAAAAAAGAGAAAGATAAACAAGAATGGAGGAAAAAAACAACGAGAGGAAAGCACAAAAAAAGGATTGCGAGTGTCATGCACAGAGGTGCACAGTTTTAGTGTATGTGCGCTCGCTTTGTTTGCTTGCTTGTTTTTTTTTTTTTGGAGGGGGGGGTGATAATCACAAAAGAAAGAAAGATGAAAAATGGTGAAAAGTACTCATGAAACGGCACACGGGTCCCTTTAAAGCGTGAACAAAGGCAAAACAAGCAAGCAAGAGAGAGAAAAGGGAGAGTGAAGCGAAAAGAAAAAAAGGGAGGAAGGGGCGAAGGCAAAAACTCTAATGCTGAAGTTACCTCATCCCATATATTACTGCCACGACACGTTGGTGTTTCGCTGAGAGCCCAGCGGATTTTCGTTCGGCCCGTCCAGTTCCTCGTACTTGCCTCCGTCGTCGTCGTCGTAGAAGTCGTCATTCGGTTGCTGGCGGAAGGCGTGTTGGCTGACCACGCGCTTCGGCTTCTGCGTGTTCGTGGCTTCATTGTCGGCCCACTCGGGGGCGTCCTCCGGCGGCTCGTCCATATCCTCGCGCTCTTGGCAGCACACCGCGACGATGAAGATGATGAGGCAGATCACGAACAGGATGACGAAGTAGATGACCCACCACAGGCCCTGAATCTGGCTGCTGGTGTTGTACAGCTCCTTGTCGTACCGCGCGGGGCTGTACATCATGCACAACGTCACGTGGTTACTGATGGTGGTGGGGTCGTCAAAGCCCACTTCATCCCTGACTTCAGTGGTGCCGCAGAACGGTGAGGCGAAGTCGCACTTGAGTTGCGTGTAGATGTAACCGCCCTGGACACGGCCGTCGGACCACGTGAACTTGCTGCCCGAGCCGGCTGACATGAGCTGCCGGCCATGAGCTGTGCCTGGCCGCAGGCCGCAGTCCACGTTGGAGCACAGGTTCGCCGTGAGCGTCACGCCACCCGCATCGACATCCGTGCCGGTCTTGAAGTACATTGGGAACTCGCTGTCAAAGGAGTAGAGAGCCGAGTACTCATTGCCGCTGGCGAAGGAGACACCGTAGCCGGGCCCCTTGACGTACACCTTGGCATCGCTAATGGTTTTTGGGTAGGACGGGTACGCAATGTCCGTCGCGTCGAGCCAGCGCCCGCTGCGCCAGCGCCAGATGCAATACACCCAAATCGTGGACGCGTAGCGGTTGTCGTTGGCGCCAGTGTACGAATCGCCAAGGCCGCGTGGGCACTCGGGGACGCCGAGACTGAGGTTGCGGCGGTTGGAGTAGGCCAAGTCAACGACGGTGTCCGCGCCGAGGAATCCGTACCACGTGCCGCTCTTGGCCGCGCCGGCCACCTCGCCCAGCTTGTCGTGGAGCGTTGTGGTGACGTCGCTGGGGATGTAGGAGCCGGCCTGGCGGCACAGCTGGTCAGAGATGTAGAAGCAGCCCTGGTCGGACGTCGACAGGTGGACGACATCGAGGACGGGGATGTAGCGGAACAGCACGCTGTCGGCCGCGTGAGTACCTGGAAGGCACAGCAGCACAATGGCCAGTGCAGCAAGCACTGACCAGAAACGCGACTTGGTCACCTGCATTGTACGCCTTTGGGTACGGTGCTACGAATGCCTGAACAGCAAGAGAGGGGAGTGGAGCCGCGGAGGGAAAGGTGGGACGGAGCGCACGCTGTCGGAAACGGTTGACGACTGCTCTTACGCACAACGAGAAGTGTTGAGGACGTGAGAAGAGGGAGTCAGCAGCCCAAGATGGTGAACTCGAAACAACGAAAAAAAGAGAAAAGGAAAAAAACACGATCCACGGTGTCTTGCCGTATTGGTTCTTTTTTTTTCTTTTTCAGGAGAGAGGAGAGTGTGCTAGTAGTTTGTAAACTAGTGTGGGAAGAGAAGAAAAAAAACGAGTCGAGTAGTTTTCTTTCCCTTTTATGAGAGTGGTTTTTTAAAAAAGAAATTGGAACTGGAAACAGAAAGAGTGAACAAAAGGGGGTTGTGGAGGGAGGAGGGAAGGAAGGAGAAGTTTTGTGTCAGTGAGGCAGCTACCAATGAGCTCCGGGACGGATCGACTGTGTCGCCATGATCCCCATCGCCGGAGAGTTCATGCACAGCACCTGGGTGATGGTCGTAGGGAACACGACAAAGGGGAAGAGAGCAATAGAGGGGGGGGGCACACCGGATGTGCAGACGCCAACTCAGCACCCCACAGCAACAGCCGCCCCCGCTTCTCTCATCAGTGCAGCCAGATGAGCACGAGACAGAGAGAAACACTGACATCCAACATGAGTGAGCTTTGTGTACTGAGTGCTCCAAAGTGCAGGTCTCCGCTCACATGGTGTGTTTTTCTGTGATAGACTGGAGAGTTTCCTTTCCCGCTTTTTCTTCTTCTTTTTATTGTCTTTTACGTGGTTGGCCAGTCGCCTCATTGTTCACACATATCTTGTATGCACATTCGTGTTTGGGAGAGTCATCAAGTGAACAAAAGAAAGAGGGGGGGAGAGGGAGGAAGAAAAAGAAGAAAGAAACGGGAACAGTACGCTTGTGGAGCTATCGCGACAAATTTGTCACGTGAAGCGCTGTTCTGGCAAAAGTTTCCTTTTTTCTTTTCGGTGTTTTTTTTTTTGTTTGTTTCGGTCTTTCACTTTTTGTTTTAAACAGTGGCGTGGTCACATCTGTTGCTTCCTCTCTCTCTCTTTCATGTTTCGTTCGTTAGCCTCTTCTTGGTGCGCGAAAACGAAAATAAGAAAGAAAAGCAAGTGTGAAGGGACGGGGAGAGAGAGAGAGACGGAGACACACGCGTACAGAGAACGAAGACTGGAAGAAAAAGATAGCAAACGTGCAGAGTGCCGTCATGATGTTGGCAAAAGAGGCAGAGAGTGGGAAACGAAAAGAAAAAATGTGATACATCGTTGATCATGACGTGCCACCCACGCACGGAAAACGAAACAAGAGGGAACAAAAGCAAAGGCACACTCTGATGAGAGAAGAGCGGGAAGGTGTCCTCCTTTACTGTCTCTCATTTTTTTTCTCTGTTGGCCAGGCACACGTTTCTTTGCTGCACCGTCTTCGTTTGCCGGTGGACGTGCGCTTGTGTGTGTGTGTTTGTGTACGTGCGATACCGTGTTGCGTGGCGAGCTAGCTAGTCTTCCGTTCTTGTGGCGACGCAAAAAAAAAAACCCTAAAAACGGAGATGAAGAAAGCCGAAAGTAATGCGTTGGGGAGTGGCGCGGAAAGAGGGAGCGAGAGATAACAAAGTCTCCACAAGAATGCTTTGCTACATGAGAAGAGGGATAGCGAAAACAAAAAAATTGATGGGGTTTGCTGTTCAATTGTTTCCTGCATGGCTCTTGCTTTCGAAGCAGGAGGATCAAACCCAGTTGTTGGTCTGCGGCGCCTGCGCATAGCCCTGGTTGTTGTAGCCACCCTCTTGTGGGTAGCCACCTTCCTGTGGATAGCCGCCCTGCTGTGGGTAGCCCTGGTTCATGTTGTTCACCGGGTAGTAGTCAGGATCGCTCTGCTGGTGTCCCGCGCCGCCGGCCATGTTGGCACCACCGCGGCGGCTGCCACGACGGGAGCCAGCGCCGAGGAGCGGGTTGTTCTGGTTCACAGGATCCATCTCCTCGTACTTCTCACCGTCGCTGTAGTCGTCGCCACCCTTGCTCTGCATCGTGCGCTGGCTGACGAAAGCCTTGGAGCGCTGCACACCCGCGACGTCCTGGCGCGCCCACTCGGGGGCGTCCTCCGGCGGCTCGTCCATATCCTCGCGCTCCTGGCAGGCGGCAGCGACGATGAAGACGACGAGGCAGATCACGAACAGGATGACGAAGTAGATGACCCACCACAGGCCCTGTAGTTGGCTGCTGGTGTTGTACAGCTCCTTGTCAGAGGCGACAGGGCTGTACATGATGCACACGCCAACGTGCTTGTTCAGTGTGTCAGAGAGCCCCGAGTTGACCGTGACCTGCGACGCGAACATCTGGTTGTACACGTAGAACTCGCTCACCTGAGTGTACGGGTAGCCGCCCTGCACACGACCATCCGACCACGCGTAGTCAGACCCGCTGCCGACAACCATGAGCTGGTGGCCCTGGTAGAAGTTGGGGCGGAGCGAGCAGCTGGTGGTCGTGCAGTCCGTTGGGGAGATCGCGATCGTCGTGTCGTCGCTGTTGAAGCGGACGGGGAACTCGTTGGGCAGCGCCGTCATGAAGTCGTACGTGTTGCCCAGGTGAAAGGCCACGCCAAAGCCGAGGCCCGTGTAGGTGCTACCGTCGGCGCCCAGGCCGAGGGCCGCGAGTGTCTCGTTGGAGTAGTAGATGTCCTCGACCGTCTTCCAGCGTCCCGTGTTCCAGCGCCAGGCGCAGCCGCGGCCGACCTTGATGGCCTTGGTACCGCCCGACGCTTTGTACTCGTCCATATCCTGCGAGCACGGAAGCAGCGCGGGGATGCTACTGTTGTACTGGGTAATCATCGTACCCTGCATGTAGGTGTCCGCGCCGAGGAAGCTGTACCACTCACCGGTGTGGCCCGCATCTTTGACGGCATCGCCAATGGCTGTCTTGATGGTGTCGGTCACATCGGCTGCGATGTAGCCACCGTTGTTACGGCACGTTTGATCGACAACGTACATGCAGCCACTGGTGTCGTCCTCGGCCATGACCTTCATGACGGGCATGTAGCGAAAGTCACCGGCCGCGGCCGTCGCGGTGCTGCTGAGCGTCAGTGCCAGCATAAGCAGCACCGACAAGCAGAGCGTGGAAGTACGCATTACTGACGAGGAGCGGGGCACAGTGGTTTTCGTTCTTTGGGAGTATTTGTGTGTGTGTGTGCACAACGTGAACTGTATTTTTTTTCTACGCTGTTTATTTACAAGGTGTGTGCGTGTGTGTAATGACAAGAAGAAGCTTTGTCAGAGACTGTGAGGCAGGTCCAGAAGATAGAGGAAAAGACAAGCGTGGAGAGCGTGAGGCATGGTGAAGTGGAGGGGGAGGGGGGACGAGAAGAGGCCGGTGAGAAGGCGTCTGAAAGAAGTACAGGAGATACCGTTTGAGTGAGGGGAGAGACGGAGAGAGACGAGCAGATGGTTGAGTTCCTCATCTGATTTCACCTCACTTTGTCGCATGTTGGATCACACACGACCGGGCATGTGCGGAGAGTGTCAGCAGCACGCACTTCTTTTTCTCTCCTCTTGGTGCGCTTCGGAGACTTCCATTTGAGGAGGGGGATCCAAAGCTCGCGACACCCATCTGTACGGTACTCTCTCGCTCGCTCTCTTTCTTTGTGACTTTTGCAACATTATTTTTCGATGTTCTTTTTTTTTTGTGTGTTTGGTTTGGTTTGGTTCGTCATCTTGGCAGGAGAACACAAAGGAAAAAAGGGAGGGCGATGATGATGGTGATCCCCGCTGCATACAAGCGCACAAAAAGAAAGAAAGGAACAAGTGGCGAAGAACAAAGGGAAAAGAAACGAAAAAAGACGGTGAAGGTACCGGAGTGAACATGGAGATGAGGTACCGAGATGAGAGAAGGAGAAATGCTTTCATAACGCTTGCTGGTGGGACTGAAACAATGTACACAAGGTCCGACAGCGAGAATGGTGTGATAGCTTTCTACTTGCTATTTCTGATTCACTTTTTCAAACTTTCCTTTCTCATTGTGTACTCTCTTGGCTTTTTTATTTGTTTGTACGTTTTTGCCGTTTTGGTTCCTATACTGTTGGTAACAAGGTTGCTTTGGCGTTTGTTTGTTCAGTCTGTTGCTACTTTGTTGTTGTTGTTGTTGATGTCTTTTCCCCTCACCGTTTCCGTTCACGCTTGTGGGAGCGGTGTGGCGTGGCGAGGTGCGTGCATCGCACACCGCGCGGAGAGGTAACGAACAACACGGGGCCGGTTTTCTTTGTGAGGCAGTCAAGAGGGGGGATGTGTGAGGGGTCGCTTGACGTAACTTTTTTCCCCCTTTTGCGTGTGTGCTCCCTTCTTTTCAGGTCAAGTAAAACAAGGAGTAGACCTAACGAGGGAATTTTTTTTTGCAGTTGTTTGATACATCGTTCAATTCCCTAAAGCAAACACGCGAATGAAAAAAAAACACCTATTTTTCTTTTTTCTTTATCTTTGTTCCACTTCCGCGAGAGGATCAGCGACGAAAGCGAACAAAAAAAAACAAGAAACAAACCGACATTGAAGTGGAGAAAAACCGCAAGGAAGGGAGAAGAGCGAGGTATGAACCAAAAAAAAAAGGAGGGAGGAAGCAAAAAAAACAACAACAATACAAGATGGTGCGAGATTTGTAATCACATGTACGGGCCCACAGTGGGCAGAAGAGAAAGAATCAGGGAAAGAGGGGACAGCAATTGGAAAAACAAAACATGAAAATGAAAGTGAAAGCAACGACAACGACACGCTTCTTCTTGATGTCGTTTTCTTCACGTTTTTTTGTGTGTGTGTTGTTCTTGTTCATTTGTCATTTACAGCTCCACGTTGTCCTCACCAATTTCACCAGCCTGGGGAAGATCGACTTCGCTGAACGTCTGGGAAGCGGCACGACCCTTGCCACGTCGCGAGCTGCGACGGCGGCTCAGCGCGCTGGGCGCCTTGGACAGCTCGCCCTCATCACCCTCCGGCTCTGGCTCTGGCTCCTGTGGTGGTGGCTCAGTCGAGTAGCCAGGCATGTCCATGTTGTTGGCGTCCGGCATCGCGTCCCCGTAGCCGCCGTTGGGGTTGTACTGCATGTTGTTGCCGTTGTTGTAGAAGCCAGGCGCCATGTACTGGGTGGGGTCATCGTGCTGGGGCGGGTTCTGGTTCTGGTTCTGGTTGAAGCCGATGCCCGAGCGCATCTGCTGCTGCTGTGGCTGCTGCTGTGGCTGTGGCTGCATCGGCATCCCGCGCTGGTTAGACGAAGGATTCAGGGGGTTCTTGTTCACTGGCGCCATGTCGTCCTCCTCGTCGTCCACGACGATGTAGCCGTGGCCGTCACGCTCGCGCACAACCAGGCTGTGGAGCAGCGGGCCCGTTGGCGTGGGGCGACGCGTGCAGAGGCAGTAGATTGCGATGATGAAGATGATGGCAAGGATAACAATGGCGACGATCAGAAAGATGACCCACCAGTGGCTCTGCGCCCAGGTTTCGTCCTTCCAGCCCTGGCGGAACGCCGGTTGCGGCTGCTGGGTTGTGGTGCGGTAGTAGTCCGTCTCCACGCCCTGGTGCTCGCAGACCAGCACAATGTTGGCGCTCGTGAAGGGATAGCTCGACGTGACCGTCTCTGGCACATCCACACGCGCCACGTAGCCCGACGTCTGGCCCAGAAGCTTCTTCTTGCCTGCCATGAGGTAGAAGTAGCCGTGCGGGGGGATGCAGGCCGGGTTGTAGACGCCGCTGGAGTCCGGCGCGCACTGGTGCGTGGCGTTCCACAGGTAGTCCGTCGTGTAGCCGTTCAGGGCGCCGGACTGGTAGAGCGAGGAGGTAGGGGTGCTCTGCCACGACAGACTCGCGGCCTGAATGTTGCCGAGTGTCAGCACAAAGTGGCCCCAGGTGCTCTGCCAGATCGCCGTGCCCGGCTCGCCATCGTACGTGTAGCGGTCGTACCAGCCAACGTTCCAGCGGTAGGTGCAGCCGGTGTCCCAGCCAGACTCGGTCAGCGTGTCCTGGCCATTGTTGGTGGTCAGCTCGCGGACACGCTCGACGGAGCTGCAGCCGCTGGTGCCAGAGCCGGTGGGCTGCGCCGTGCCTGCCGTGTAGAAGCCCATGCAGTCCCGATAGGGGCCAACGGGGCTGCCGTTCGCCTCGTCTGGCACGCACGTCGTCAGGATCGACAGCTGGGAGAGCTGGCTGCGGGAGTTGGCGCCGCTATCCGTCGGGAGCACACCACCGCGGTCTGCGCAGAGCCGCGCGGCGTTGGTGCGGCTGGGCGTGAGGCCGGACTGGATGTAGGCCGATGACGACCCCACGTAGGTGGTGCCGAGGAGGGTCACGATGTTCTGGTCTGCACGTGCGTGCAAGATGCCGCCCCACATGCAGAGCACAGCGAGAACGACGAGAAGCCGGGATTTATACATGTTGAAAACAGTGTGTTGTGCAAGGCAGAATAGGAAGAATGCGTGACTAAGCTCTGTGTACTGTTTGTAGCTTCTTCTCGTCAAGATGAGCTGTTGAGGAAGGAAAAAAAAACACAAAATAAGTTGGGGAGTAATTACCTTGATTGTTGATATCGTTGTGTTGTTTTACATGTAGCAGGGTGTTGGTGCGAAGGTGATGGAAGAGAGAAGAAGCAGTTGGTGTGTTGCATGACATTCAGAATGTTATTCCCAGGGGGAGGGGGGGCTATCGTGAATGTGTCGAACAAGCAGACGGAAATGAGGGCAGTGAAGAAGACTGCCACAAGAAGTGTGTGCGGCCTGTTGCCAGGCAGAAGAAGCGGACGTGCAATCAGCACTTGGTGTGTCTCTCTGTGTGTGAGTGCACACGTAACTTGACGCAGTGCTCTGTCGCGTGTCCTTTCTTGCTTCTCCCTTTTGTGCTTGTTCGTAGTTTAAATTGTACATGTTGAGTGTGTGTGTGTGTGTATGCACGCAGACGTAGAAAGCCGCCGCGGCAGCGTATTCTTGCTTTCCCCTCCATCGACAAAAAAAAAAAGAGAAACAAGACGGAGGCCGGGTGCGACTCTAGCGCAGAGAGAGCACACTGTAAAGAATGGCTGTGAGTGGCGGCGGCGGCGCGGGTCCACCACCACCACCACTTGATGACAGCACAGACGGTTCACCGCCCTGCTGGATCGAGCCAAGTACGTAGTCGGCAAGGACCACACCCAAGCCCTGCAGAAGCGCCACCGCGACGGCGCAGCCCAAGTGACCGGCAGCATGGCGTAGGTGCGGGTGCTCAGCGGCCTTGGACACATCGGGTCGCGCTTTCTGACGGTCAGCTGCGGTGCCTGTGGCAACCGTCTCTCGCCGAAGGGTGGGCTCTTCTCCGGCTTCTTGCTGTTGCGGCTGAGCTGGTGTTGTTGTTGTTGGTGGTGGTGTTGGCGCATAAGGGCAGCTGTGACACCGCACGTGCCCCCAGTGTGCGCGTGCCAGTCGCCGCATGCGTGTGTGGACGGCACCAAGGACACCGACAAGAAAGAGGCCGCACGGACTCAGCTGGTTCCAGACGCGGACGGCGGCCTGCACGGCGTCCGGGCTTGTGCGCTGCCACGGTGCGCCGCTCTTTCCGAGGACGCACCACCACAACGCACAGGCCCGCATCACAGGCGCGGACCAGTAGCCGAGCGCGGCGAAGCGCGTTGTCACGGTGAAGTCGTACAAGGTGGTCCAGCTAAGGTGGGCCTCCACAGGCAGCGCCGCTGTCGCCGGAAGACTGCCCGTGAGCACAGTGCGGCCCTGCGTCAGCCCACGCCAAACGCAACTGAGTCGCTGCTGCACCGCGTGCCAGACGCCCTCGTGCGCATCGGCGCCGGCCTCCGACGACGACAACGACGGCGCGGACGTGTCGGCGGACGAGGAGAGCGGGACGTAGGCATCGAGGAACGCACAGAGACCGAACATGGCTGCGTGCACGGTGAGGTTGATGATCAGGCCGCGCGACAGGTACCGTGCGAGCGAGCCGAAGTACGGCGCCAGGACGGCCCGTGCGCAGGTCGCGCCGAAGACGTGATTCGACGCGTGCTTCACGGTCAGTACAGTGCCGAAGAAGGGCTGCAGCATGTGGGTTAGCGTCGTGCCCGGCTTGGCCGTGGGCGGCACCGCTGGTCCCTCCTGTCCTGTTGCCAGTGAGGACGTGGATGCGGCGCGTGATGGGGCACGCACCACTGCGGTGCCGCCACCGCCCTGCGCCGCGACCACCACGGCCCGGCTCGCGGCACTCACAACAAGATCTCCGTCCTCCCCCGACGGCGGGAGTTCATCGTCAGCCCCCTCGTACCCATATCGACCGCGCCGATCAGGATGCGGCACAGCACCAGCCTCCTTGGCTGCCGCGCCAGACGACGGCTCAGACCTCTGCTCGAAGGCGGCGGCCGCGTCGATGAGCGCCGCGCGCTTCTGCCGGCTGCCACCGTAGGCAACGAGGTACACAACGGGCGCCGCGCAAACACCAGCGATGCCCAAGAAGGCGTACAAGCGACCGGTGTGGCGCACGTGCTCACCGATCAGGCGCACGTTCCACGCTGCCTCGCCTGGCGAGGGGCTCGCACCCGTTGAGCTGCTCGTCTCCTCGGCGATACCTAGCAGGCCGTCGCGGAAGCCCTCTAGAAGGCGCTGCGCTGCGCTCGAGGAGGACGGGGCAGTGGCCGTCATCGTCCGTAGTGTCACACGCTAAAAAAAAAAAAGAAGAAGAAGGAGAAAATGTGTCTGTGCGTGAGAGAGGAAGAGAGAGGTCAACCTAGAACGGACGATACGAAAGTATCTACTGTTGTGATAAAGAACGTTTTGCGTGAAAGAAAGGAAAAGAAAAGATAACCAAAGGTTTCTGGCAGAAACTGCAAGTTCAAGATGGTGAATGCGATATACAAAGAGTGAGCGACGTCTGAGCCCGCTCACCTGGGATGTCAGTGCTGTTCTCAGAAAGAGAGTGAGAGAGAGAGAAAGTGAGAGGCGTGAGCTGAGGGTAGGAAAGAAAGGGAGTAAGTGTCACACCGCGAGGGCTATTGAGAAGCGTCACCCTGTTCAGCTTTCTGCTCACTAGGTTTCACCGGTGCTATTTTTGTTGTTGTTGTTGTCGTCGAAGCACAACGACGAACAACGCGATGAAGATCTGCTGAGAAGCGTTGTTGTTGTTGAGGTGAGATGGGCATTGAAAAAGAGTACGACCACAAACGAAGCAAACAAAGACAAAGTGGACGGAGAGAAGAGGAGGGAAGACACGATCCCCGATACCGGTCCGATAAGTGTGCTTTCATGATGCCACACTGTCCTCCCTTCTCCCTCCTCTCTTTTTTTTTTCTCGCTAGTACTTGTCCTCTGGTGTGAGTTGAATGGCGAGGCGGCGCGGTGGGGTCTCCGACTCGCCGTCGTCGCCCGCTGCGTCATCCACCCACAGCGGACTCGCTGAGTCGACCGCGTGATCAGCACGATTCGGCGGCGTCGCCAGGTCAGCCCACGGTGGCGGTGCAGGGGGTGGGACGAAGGGTGACCAGCTCGCCTCCGTGGCTTCCGTGGTGGTGTCGGCCGTTGGTGTCGGCCACGACGGTGGTGGAGTCGACGACAAGGCGGGCCTCGGCCCAGCCGTGAACAACGCGCCATCGTCATCGCCGTCATGACTGTCCCGAGTGGGTGGCCGTGGTGGAGGCGAGGCTGGTGACAAGGCGCTTGCAAAGGGAGCCTCAGCAGCCGTCTTGTCCGCTGCGACCGGGGTCTGCACCGTCGTGGGGCGTGACACATCGGACACAACCGTTGTGGCGTCCGTTGGCCGTGGTGTGGTCGTCCCTGTGCTGCGCGACGTCATGGACGGCACAACGGGGCTGTCGACCGTGTCGTGCATCGGCGCAGACTCGAGTGGTGGTAACGGCGGTGGTAACGGCGGTGGTAGTGGTGGTGGTGTGGACGACGGTGTGTCACCTACTGCTGATGCGATGGCCACTGTTGGTGTAGTGGTGGTGGTGGTGGCTGTGGCAAGGCCTGGCGGCAGCGGAGGGCCAGCCGTGGCGGCCGCAAGGCGTGCTGTTGCGCGCCGCTCGTCCATCAGCTGCCGGAGCAGCGAGTTCTCGCGGTGTCGCTGCGCGGCCTGGGCGTTGATCTCGGCCGCGAACACCTTGGACTCTTCCGTCACGGCAGAGACGAGAAGTGTCAGAAACACGTCAGGTGAAAGTGTCCCAGCCGCTGGCAACGACGTCTGTGTGCGCCTGGCCCCATACTGTTGTGGTTGCTGTTGTGGTTGCGCGTCCACCGCGGCGAATACGTTTTTCTCTGTTGTGCTGTAGACAGCGTTCAGCGCGCGCTTGAGTCGCTTCACCTGCGCGCCGGCGTCCTCTTCGGGCACTTGTGGGTCGCCAGACTGGTCACGCAGCTTCTCGCACAGCTGCTGCAGGACGGCGATCTCTGCCATCAGCCCACGACGGTCTTGCGCGTGACGGAGCTTGGTGTCCTCGGCCGCCAGTCGTGCCTGCGCCGCGGCCGCTTCGGCCGCCTCAAGTCGCGCACGCATCGCGACGGGTAGTGGTGCCGCGCCGCCGTCGTCGTTCAGCTGCGCCTCGTACGCCTGCAGACGCGCCCGGCGCATGCCCTCCGCCACACCACGTTCGTAAGCCTCCTTGACGTTGGCGTCGCGGTCTGCCTCCAGGCGCGTGCGGGACTCCAACGCAAGCAGCCGATGGCGCTCATTGACTTCTTTTAGACGCGCCTCGGCGGCCGCCGTCTGCGTGGCCAAGTCCGCCTGCAGCTCACGGACCCGCTCCGAGTAGCGGCCAATCGACTCCAGCGCGCGCTCGTAGTTTTGCGTGGCTTCGTGCGCGGCCGCCTTGTGATGCTCCACCGCAGCGAGCAGCGCATCGCGGTCCTTGAGGCTGTCCTCGATCGCCACCTCACCGCGCGGCGCGAGGCCCATGAGCTGCTTGACCTGCGCCACCAGCTGTGCGTTGCGCGCCTCGAGCGTCGCGTCCAGATCGAGGCGGCCCAGCTTGTCGTGCAGCGCCTCCACGCGCTCGTGAAGGAAGCGCAGCGACTCGTCCGTGCGCTGGGCCGGCGCGGGTGCGCTGGAGACGGCGGCCGCGGCAGCCAGGAGCTGAAGGAGCGTGGCGGCGGAATCGGCTGCAGCTGGCGGTACCGCGGCCGCAACAGAAGGTGCAGGAGGTTGTGGGGCAGCCAGAGTGAGCGGGGCCGCCGTGGCCGTGGCGGTCGTAGCTGCCACGGGCGCCGGCTCCTCCTCCACGAGTGTGTGCGCAGTGAAGAGCACCACCACCACCGCTGTCGCTGCTGTTGCCGCTGCGTCTGGGCCGGATCGCGCGAGATAGACGCATCGGCCGCTGTGGCCCGTGTGACGCGTCTCTCGTACACGCCGCTGCGCCTCCTGCCACACGGGAGAGAGTGCCGGCTCTTGTGCCATGCCGTCCTCGACAGAGCCGTCCCAGACTGTCGCACCCAGTCGCGGCTGTGCGGCACGGATGATGCGCCAGACCACGCACCGCGCCTCCACGATTCGACTCGACGACAAGGGGAGACCACGCCGATCGTGGCCCGCAGCCGTGGTACGAGACGCGTCCTCCACATCCTCCCACAGCACCTCGCACTGAGCTGATGATGCTGATGACGAGGGCTCCACAGCGGCCATGTGGTGCGTGGCGACGAGTGCGGAGACAAAGAAGGTTGTCGCAGCCTTGCTCGTCGGGAACATGAGAGACCACCAGATCTCCTGCGTCGAAGCGGCGGTCGCGTTCGTCGTCTCGAGGACGTGCACGTATTGTGGATTGTCGTGGCTCAAGCTCAGCATCGGCGACTCTGTGAGTGGCAGGCGGCACAGCACCGTCGGCGCCTGTGGTGGTGAGGATGGTGAGGAGGTTGTGAGTAGTACCAGTGGTGGCGAAGTCGCGCCCGTCACTGTCGGCACACAGATGGCAGCCGTGCACATGCCCTTGTAGGTGTCGCCGTGATAGGCCTGAATCCGGTCCTGCAGCACCGTTTCATACCTGTCAGCGGCCGGCGCAGCAGAGGAAGAAGAAAAAGCGGCAGTACCAGTGGGGCGGTTTGTGTAATGAAACCCGTCTTCGACAGAGAGCGACGAGGACGGTGGCGCCGGGCCAGCAGCGGGGCCGACAGCGGTCATGGCTGGCTGAGCAAGCGCGTCGTTCGCGGCGAAGAGGCTCGTCATGGCTGCGCGTGCCTTTTGCATGCCTGGGCCGGGAACGTCTCGCTGTGCCGCTCCTGAACGGAGGGGGTCCTCGCGGAGCCCAAGCGCCGCATCCTCCGTGTCGCTGTCGCTGTCTGCGAACAACGCGGCACGCTTTTGCATCGCGATGTCGTGAATGCGAAGAATGATAATGAGACACCGTGCTCACTTCAGTGCACGTGCAAGTGTCCGTGAGGTGTCGTTTTGTGCGCGCGAATCGCGCAGAGATGGCGAGAAGGAAGGGGCGGGGGTGAACGGTGACATGGTGGCATGGTGAAGTGAAAAGTCAAGAGTGAGGCAAACCCACCGAGAGCGAGAGGTAGAGAGATGTTGACTGTCACATGCATGGACATCATTACGGCGCTTTCATAGGGGGGGTTTGTTTTGACACCACAAACACTTTTGTATAGTTCGTTTTTTATTTTTCAATTTTTTTGTGCAACACACAAACCACAGACAGCATGAGAGACAGTGTCATGTCCCGTCACATCTTGCACAACGGCACTCTTCTCGAAGATCAGTGAATTGACAAATTGATCGCTCACAAGTGCGCAGGTGCGCGTCGGACTCATTACATCAGAACAAATTTGTTTTTGGGTCATCCTGTTCGAGATTGTGCACAAGGGCAAACGTGGGAAAGAGGGGAGCACTGGAACATCACTAGCACACACACCATAAGCACAGCGCGGGTCAGACTGGGGCGACATAAAATGCTATCATTAAACTCTCAAAGTCTGTGATGTTGTAAAAGTCAATCATCCTATCCACACGCAACAGCACGCATTCGCAGACACAGACAGACGGACACCAGACAGTCGAGGAAATCTTGCCACGCAGTTTCGTGACACGCACCTGGTAGCTTCGCGGTGCGCGCACTACTAACGAGGCTTTGGATGAATACGCGAGAGACCAGTCACCGCTCCCATACATCTCACGAGAAGGAAGCGTCCGAAAGAGGCACAGACCACAACTTCTCCCACTTTGCACAGCTCCACTCATCTCGAAGATCAGCGAAATGACAAATTGATCGCTCACAAGTGCGCCGGTGCGCGTCGGACTCATTACATCAGAACAAATTTGTTTTTGGGTCATCCTGTTCGAGATTGTGCACAAGGGCAAACGTGGGAAAGAGGGCAGCACTGGAACATCACTAGCACACACACCAGAGGCACAGCGCGGGTCAGACTGGGGCGACATAAAATGCTATCATTAAACTCTCAAAGTCTGTGATGTTGTAAAAGTCAATCATCCTATCCACACGCAACAGCACGCATTCGCAGACACAGACAGACGGACACCAGACAGTCGAGGAAATCTTGCCACGCAGTTTCGTGACACGCACCTGGTAGCTTCGCGGTGCGCGCACTACTAACGAGGCTTTGGATGAACACGCGAGAGACCACTCACAACAGTTCCTATACATCTTACGAGAAGGAAGCGTACGAAATAGAGAGGGGGAGAGAGAGGGGGGAAGAAGATGAATAACTGTGCAAGATGTTCGTTAGAGCATCGACAACTGTGCCGACAAATACTAAGTGTGACGGGAAACACAAAGAAAATGGCCCTGGGAGAGAGCGATAAGAAATCTCCAAGAACGCACGCTCTATGTACTGGTCCAGGAAATCGAAGCACACACACGCATGCGCGCACATGTACGCACGTGTGACACTACCCCCGTTGTGAGGGAGAGGGAAGGGGAAATGAGGTAGCCCTCGATGCATATTCCATACCTCCCCATCTAGCAGTGTGACACGTGTGCACGTTTGGTTGCTATCATTGTTATTGTTTGATTGTTGAGAGTGTTGGTGGACGGTTGGTTTCTTCATTGCTCATGAAGTACATCAGGTTGAGCAAGAGGAAGGGAACAGGAAAAGAAAAGTGAAATGCGAGAAACGAAGCGTGTGCGAGAGACAGCAATCCTGGTGCTCTCCACCTCAAACGCTCATCCTGCCGACTTACATTGTCTTGTGCGCGAGATCATTCAACGCAAACCCGCGCCACGCACATCGAGGAAAAAAAACCACCGGTGGCGTTCACAACTCCTGGAAAATGTCATCGTGCGGGTTGTGCCGCAGGAGCCACTCCGCGAGGAAGTCAACAGGATTCTCAGGGCGCTGCGCACACACCTCCACCAGGCCCTTGCTCAGAAGCGGCAGAATACTCTGTGCGAGGTACTCCTTCAGCGGCGCCTTGCGGGCCTCCAGCTCGGCCAGGTCCGCCTGTTTCGCCTGCGTGAGCTGGGCATCCGTCGCGTCGCGGTCCACGGCCTCCTCCTCCTGCGCGCGTTGTTCCCTCTCGCGGGTCTCACGCTCTTGCCGCAGGCGGGTCATGCGCGCCTCCTCGGTGAGGGCCTGCTCGCGAACGGCCTCGCGGTGCAGCTGCAGGGGCGTCTTGCCAAAGTTGTGCGGCGCACCGACAACCAGTCGCATCTCCAACTCGGCCTCGCACAGCGCGGGCTCTTCAAAGCGCGAGGCCGGCGGTGGCGGCGGAACGAGCGGCTCCGTCTCCTGCACGGGCACGACGCTGACAACGGGGCGTCGGCCGCCAGCCGTGATGCTCGTCGGTGCCGTCACGGCGCAGTCAAAGAAGCTCAGCAGCGAGTACGCCGGCGTGACCACCTCGCGGCGGAATACGTCGATTTTCTCGTTGAAGTGCTGCAGCAGATCAGCGCCGCCAGTGCCGTCTGCGCCATCGTCAGCCAGGGCGGCCGGCACACTCGAGGTGTCGTGCGTCTCCGATCGCAGACGGCTCACCGCGGCGAGACGGTCGAGAAGGAAGTTCTCCTCGGCCTCCAGGACGAGCACGTAGTCGGGTAGGCGCTGCTCACTGGAGGTCTCCAAGGTGGGCAAGGGGTTGTCGTCCTCGTCCTCGTCGTCACCGCGGCGCTCGCCACCGACTATGGCAGGCGGTGGGGGCGGCTGCTGCAGGGCCTCCTCCTCCGTGCTTGGCGGCCGCGTGTCCTCGACACCAAACACAAGACGAGCCTCCTCGACCGTCTCTGGGAAGCCATCGAGGATGTAGCCTTGATCGCACACGTCCGGCTGTCGGAGGCGCCACTGCACCATCAGGGCGAGAGCCTTTGGCTGGAACGGGGCGTCCTGGAGTGCCTCCTTGGCCAACTGCAGCTCCTCGTCTTCCTTCTTCTTTTGCTGCTCCTTCGTGAGCTTCTTCTTGGACTGCGCAGCGCGCTTCTTGGGATTTGTGTTGCCCGCTTGCGCATCCGCGGGCATGCGTCGCATCAACAGGACGCGCTCCATCTCACCAATCTCCGCTCGCCACTGCGCCACCAGCGGGCTCGACTCGAAGCGCTCCGTCATGGCCTCTTCCACCTCGGCTTCCTCGGCCTCGGTGAGCACAAAATCGATCTCCTCCCGCTCCTCCACATCGTCGTCGTCGTCGCTGTGTGCTCTCGTGGCCGTCGTATCCCCCGCACCGAGGTGGTGGCCGTCCTCGCCGTGCGCCTCGTCATCGTCGTCGTCGTCGTCGCCGTTCCTGTCACCGCGTCCGTCAAGATCGCCCGCGCCGGCACCCGTTGGCAGACCTGCTCGCGCCGCGTACAGCACGCGACGGCGCTTAATGCCGCGACGCCGGGAGAGCTCGGCCTGAATGAGGCGCGCGCGGTACGCCTCCACATCGCCGCGGCGTGACTCGCACGCATCGCGGTACTGGGCGATGACCTCGTCCACGTTGAAGACAGGCAGCTGGTAGTGCGCCGCCAGCTTGCGCGACAGGTACGACTTGCCGGACAGGGGAGGGCCCAGCACGGCGATCCGAAGCGGGGTGATGTGGTGGGCGTGGCGGTACTCGAGGGCGAGTCGCTTCGCGTTCCTGCGGAAGCCACCCTCGGCAGCCCAGGCCGACTGGCCCTTGACGCTGCTTGCTGCGGCGGCGGAGGCGGTGGCGGTGGCGTCGAGAGCCTCGTCCGGGTACACGTCCTCGCGCTCCATCAGCGCCTGGGAGGTTTCGTGGTCCACGCGAAGATCGACCGTGAAGAGCTCAACGTCACGGTGCAGAGGATAGTCATCCGGCGCGACCGTCTGCAGAGGGAGGCGGTTGCCGAACATGGCGTTGATGGTGCGCATGATGGTGCGCCAGCTCAGCGCGGCCCCATCCGTGGCGAAGACGTAGCGGAGAGACGGGTTCGGCAGCTCGCTGGCGGGGCACCGTAGGAGCTTGCGGGTCATGGTGGCAAGGTCGCGCACGTGGATCATCGGCACGCGCTGACGGCCGCTACCGTAGATGGGCAGGGCCGCGGCGGCGTCGGCATCCGACTGGCCGCACCAGGACTGGCGGAACAAGGGTTCCAGCGCGTACTCCTCCTCGCCGTAGAGGAGACCAGCAAACACGACAAACGTTTCGAGCGGAAGACCGTTGGCGTGGTGAGCGGCCGCAACGGCCCGCTCGGCATCGCGGAAGTTGAAGTACTTGACGTGGGGGATACGGCGGTTGTACTGGTCCTCCGTCAGCACCTCCTTCTCGCTCTCGTCGCCAGCCGCCCCTTCGTCACCGTCCTCATCCTCGACGGTGTCGCCGTCCTCTTCCGCTGTCGCGAGCAGATCGCCGGATGCCGCCGCCGCTGCCTCGGCCGCCAGCCGCTGCTCGTGGGCCTCGTTGTCGGGTGGCGGCGGGTACGGCGCACCGACCTCCTCCATCTCCTCATCCTCATCACTGGCACCTTCGTCGTCGTTGTCGATCAGGTCGGCATCCGCGTTGGCGTCCGCCTCCAGCGCGTTGAGCGGCTTCGTGGCGTACCACGACATGAAGTTCGACAAGACCACAAATCGCTTGGTCTTCTCGAACGACATGTGCGTAACGCACTCGAGCAAGGCAAGAACGCTCTGGGCGTCGCGCTGCTCCACCACAATCCAGTCGCTCGAAACGAGCGCGCGGCGGACGGCGGTGATGTCTCGGCGACAGAACACTTGCAGCGAGGTCGATGACGCACTGGTGCACGGGAACGGTGTGAGCCCTGGAATACCACCAGCCGCTTCCGTTGCGGTGACACTAGGCATCAGGGTGCTGTGGCTGCCGCCAGCATCACCGCCGGCGCCGATGTGGTTGGACGGCATGGCCGATCCGCCTTCGGTCTCGGAGTCGTTCGAGGGGCCATCCACGACCAGCAGTGCGTCTCGCACTGCCTCGACGTCCTCCGACCACGTACACGCGTAGAGGGTGTAGAGGTGGGGCTTGTTGACGAACTGTCGCGCCATCTGCTTGCCGACGAAGGTGTCGGCGTACGCCACGAAAACGTTGAGCGGCGCCATGAGTCTGTCTGTATGTGTGTCTGTGTGTGAGTGTGTGTGTCTCGCAATTTGACGGGAGAACACAAACGTACAACTCTTCTATGCGCACCAGTTGATGAGGTTGAAATCAGAAAGTGAGAGAGAGGGGAGGGGGGGAGTGAAGGTGAATGGGAAATTGAGACGCCTGATGAGACGGATGTTGCCTTCTTCAGAATGAAACGTGGGAGTAAAGGAGGAGGATAGAGTACCGCTCTCACTTTATGTATACGAGAACGTACCACGGCACGCGACTAACAAGCAGGCCCCTGAGCCTGTCCCATCCTCGACTCCCCCACTCTATCGGTGAGTCCTGTCAAATAGCTTCCGATCACATCCCAAACCACTCACGCACTGTGGCATCCAACGCAAGCACACGTCTGTTGTCCTCTCACTGTGCGTGTGTGTGGGTGTGCGTATCCCAATGCCGCGGTGACTTGTTCCGTGGGAGGGTTTTTTCTCTGTGTTGTCGATGTTTTGTGGTTTAGTTTAGAAAGATGTTGGTGAGAAAAGACGAGTCACGCCGAGCGAAAAAAAGAAGAGGAAAAGAAAACAAACTGCGGGGGACATCTCTCATCTCAGCATACAAATAGTCTCAGACGGTCAAATACAAAGCCAAGGAACAACAACAATAACAACAATAACAGCACACAAGCAAATTTGAACAAAACATCATCATGCACGGGCTTCGCACCAATCAGAAATTAAGCAACAAACATAACTCAACGTGGGGCACGAACAGTGGAAGAAAAAACAAACAAAAAGGGAGCAGTTGACACTTGGGGTGGGGTGGGCCCTTCCTTTTCCCACCTCTGCCTTGTCCTGGGATATAAAGGCTGTGTTTTTTTTTTCTCCTCCACACACAACTAAATAATACGTCAGTTGCTGTTGTCCTTCTTGTTGTGGCTGTGTGACATCTTCATGTGTGTGCGTGTGTGTGCTTGATTCTGTTGCCACTGTTGGTGTGTTCACTTTTTGCTTAGGTCGGCAGTCGAAAACTCATTTATTATTTCATTTGTATTTTTTCCTGGTGATAATTTTGATTTTCATTGTTTCACAGCTATTTTTCTTTATTTGGGGCACGCGTCACTGGCAAGTACATGCACTGCCACACACATGATCAGGTGCGCAAACAACAATGTAAAACAAAACAAGAGCAAACGTACGAAAATAAGTGGCACGCGCGCACACAACGGCTGGCGCTTATTCGCTCAGCAGGGAGGCGATGAGCTTGCGAACGAGACGCAGGTTGTTACGCGACTTGCGGTCCAGAGACTGCGGGTCGACCTGATCAATGGAATCGAGCACAGACGTCAGCTCGCGCTTGGCCAGCTCAAAGACCTGCACCTGCGCGCCACCCTTGCCAGTCTGCGTCTTGAGTGTCTTGAGGTGGTCATCCCACTCGACGTAGAAGCGGTGCAGGTACATGACACGAAGAGGAATGGCTCCAGGCTGGCTGTTGAGCTCGAATACCAAGTGGTGGCACACACTCAGGAAGAGAGGCAGCGGCAGGGTCTTGTGGGACACCAGCGTCTGCATGTTCTGCTGGCACACTGCGCTCTCCAGGAAGCCGAGCAGCACGGTGATGTCGCCAGCCTCAAGCGCGACGGTCACGGCAGCAGGCCAGTCACCACCCTCGGCGCGCTCGACAGCGCGGGACACGAGCACCTCAGGATCCACCGGCGGCGCCACGCCACCAGTCGACTGCATGTGCGCCATGGTCTCGCGGACGTCGGCGATCTCCTGCTTGAGCGACTTGAGGAGTGCGTCCAGCTCGGACGTGAAGTTGTTGGAGCGCTGCAGAACCGAGTCAGTGTCGGCCGCGGAGGTTTCAAGAGTCGTCTTCATCAGCGCGTGCATCTCCTTGGTGGAGTTGACCATGCTGCGTGCGGCCGCATCCACGTCGTTGCGGAACGTGTGCGCGGCGTTGGTCGAGTTGATGTTCATCTCGGCAGAGCCCGACACCGACAGCGTCTCCATGTGGCGCGCCGCCTTCTCGACAGACTGCTTCAGCTGATTACGCAAAAGCGACTTGAGGACCTTGGCGGTCATGTCCTCGGTGGTGCCCTCGACCTCCTTCACAAAGCTGTCAATGGCCAGCAGAAGCTCACGCTGGGTCTCGGTCGTCACGCCGGGCTCGGTCACCTCGTGCGCGTCACCACCAAGGCGGCCGGAGTTACGCACGGCGAAGTTGCGGCCCGTTGTGCGAGCAGAGTCCTTGAACTGCGACTCCTGGAACATGCACATGTTGCCCGAGACGGCCTTCTGCAGCTCCACCAACTCGCTGTCAAGCACGGTGAGCTGGTCGCACAGCCGCATGGACTGGTACGTCACGAGCTTCGCGGCGTTAGACTCCGCAATCGCATTGCCAGCCTTGTTGTCACCGCTGAGGGACGAGTGCACAGCCGTGAGCTGAGCAGCGCCACCAGGGGAGGCAGTCGCATTGGCGGTGGGGAACCAGGTCGAGACCGAGTTCTGCTTCTGCGAGTCCATGTTCGACGCACCAGCGAGGCTGTTTGCATCGAGCATCATCTTGAACAGACCTTCGCTTGTGCGTGTCACGATGAAAAGCTCGCAGCTGACGGACGCCTTGGTTGCACTGTCAGAGACCTTGCCGATATACGTGGAGCTGCAAAGCGACGGCGCCACGGTCTTCCACGTGGTGATGCGGTGCGCATTGAACAGGCTGCGATGCGTCTCGATCACCACCGCGTAGGGGTGGTTGCGCGACGTGAGAGTGATGTACTCATCAGTCGGGGTGACGCTAATATCGAACGCATCGGCGCCGCCGGTCTTGGGTGTAATCGAAATTTCCTGCTTCAGAGTGAACTTCTGCGTGTCAACGTTGAAGGCCCAAAAGCGCAGCTCGCTATTGTTGTGCGCGGCTGTCAAAATGAGCACTTCGCGGTGCATGCTATCCTCAAACGCCCTCGTTTGGAAGAAGCGCGCAAAGCACGGCTTCGCGTCGACGTGCGGCTCCCACGCCTTGGCCAGGACACTCTTGCGGCTGCGGGGAGAAATGATGTCGAGGTGAGCCGATTTAGACGGCGCTACGAGGAGTTGGTGGCGATGGTGGTATCCGAACGCGGGGTACTGCACCGCGGTGCGGGGTGCCAGGTCGATGCGCGTCTCGGTCGCGCCAGTGCTCTCAAAAACTTCGACGATGTTGTTCTGTCCGAGAACGAAGAGCTTGCCGTCGTCACCAGGTGTGACAGCAAAAATCTCCTGATCAAAAGACCGCTCCACGCACTTGTCCACTGACAAATCGCCACTGGCCTGGAAGCCAGGTGTGATGAGAGACAGGTTCTTGTCGCCAACCGCGTAGAAAACGGGCGGGCGGTCGAGCTGAGATTCGGTGCAGCACAGATTCCTAACAACAGCCAGCTTCACTGTGAGGTCGACGTGCTTGCCGTGCTGGTTCATGATACGCAGAGCATTGGGCTCCTTCACACTGGAGCACAGCAGCTTGCGGTTGTAGCAGCTCAGCACAGGACGGACCGAGTCCGAGAAGGAGGCGGCGGAGGTTTTCGTCAGGGGCATGGTGGCCTTGCAGACGATGGCTTCTGCCTCGTCGACAGTCCAGGTAACATGCTCCATTGATGGCGTTGACTACAGTTGAATGTATTTTTTCCCTTTTCGGTTTTCGTTTTGTAATGTTCTACTGTCACACACTCGGGGGACAGACAGAAAAAAAAAACAGAGAACGGGAACGAAGAAAAAATGCGCAGACAGGGTAGTAGAAAAAAAAACTCTTGGTCTGCACTCACCAGTCACGAAAAACGATGAGGCAAGACTGAGACAGAAACAGTGCGTATGGACGAAAAGAATAAGCGTCAGAGGCTCACTAGAAAATCTGTAGAGAAGTGAGTGCCACTGCGGAGAAATTCCTTCGACAGATGTGCGTCAGATCGAGATCAGTGTTAACAGAATAAAAAAAAGGGGGTTTCTTGAATATATAGAGCATTGTTTATTTTCAGTGGGAGGAAAGTGGGGAAAAAAAGATGGAAAGAAAAGGAGAGAAATTTTGTGGAAAGGGGTGATAATAGTGATGTTCGGTAGGGATCAAGTATGTTGAGGTTTGTCAAAAACTTCAGAAGGAAATTACGATTCTGGCTTCTGGTGGCACGGGCGATGACTGACGGAGAAAAACAAAAGGTGAGACAGATGGTAGGTGGGTACATCTGTGAAAATATTTACCGCCTCGGACGCAAGCGTGAACAGTGCACGGTGACAGTAATATTGATACTCTTATTGCAGCTTACTATTGGGTGACAGAGGTGTGTCACATTATACGCTGGAATGACCACAGGAGGACAAAAAACAAAACCAAAACGGACACGAGCAACGTGATGGAAAATCAAAAGAAAGGAAAAAGGCGTGGAGCAAACCAACCGTGGGCTGAGCAAAAAAAAAAAACGGACACCCGACAACGGAGTACAACATTAAAACGGTATGCACAAACAGAGGCGACAAGGGAGATGACTTGGGGGGAATACTGCATAGATCACATAATTTCCGCATTTTGCCAGAAAATCCGGCATTTTCCTCTGAGAGGTTTTTTTTCGTGGTGACAAATGCAGTACTCGGCGCACGTTTGATGCTTGTCAGGGCTCCTTTATTCAGCCTTGTCTGCTACAAGCTGTCTTGTCTTGCATTTGTGTTTTATTATTTTCAATGTGACGAGAGTGCGACACGGTGCGCACAACGAAAACAAAAAAATATATTAATGCGTTGGTCCCACCACCGTCGAAAGAAAAAGGTGAAGCCGCCCCAATTCCTGCCAGACTAGTTGTCTGACGCGATCACGCCAGTCTTCAGATGCCACAATCCTTCACCTGAGCGAAAGACAGCGACCTCAGAGAGAACACGAGACATAACGCGCGCGGGAATTGTCTCTTCACCGTTTTCACCCTTGACAATTAGTTGCACAAGTCCCTTTTCTTTCAGTTTCTCCACAACAAGTGTCTGCACCGGTCGCGTTTCAAAACTCTCCAGCTCAAGGACGGCCTGAAGAATAAATGGACGGTACTGATCCACTTGTGGCTCGTCCAATTTAATCAGCACCCAGCTCGATGGCGTGAAGCGTTGCACGGTGGACTGCAAAGAGGCACTGAGCATTTCCCTCGTCGCGGTCGGGTAATGGGTGGCGCGTGCGGTCATCACCATTTCCTTCGCGCTGTTCACGTTGAGCACGCCGTGCTCCCTGAACAAGGCACGAATGTGACGCCGAATCGGTGCCAAATTGGGATCGTCAGCACTGGGAGACGAAGGGCTCGCCGCCGCTGGTGTGGCTGCACGAGTGAGGCCACCACTGCCACCAGGTGCATCTGTAGACGCAAAGAACAATACCGGGACGGGGCGGCCGTAACGGATTGAAGGGAGATGTGCTTGCACCTGTTGCGCGCGTTTTTCCCAGAATGCGTGTTGTGCGTTCACTTCGGTAGTATTTCGTTGCTCAAACTCTTTCTTCGCGTTTTGTTCGGCTAGTTCGTCAGTGTACTGCAGCCGCCAGCGTCGCTTAGCAGGGTCCGGCTCATCATTATTTAATGTTGCGAGAGAAGCGAGAATTTCTTTAATGCTTCGACGCTGAGCAACAGACGACACCAATTGATTGAGCTCCGCGCGTGACACGGTCGCGTCTGGGCTCTTGTAAAATTCAACCAGAATGACTTCACGCAGCGCCGCTGTGACGCCGCGAAAATGATCGTCCACGCGGGCAATCCACACGCCGTGCACGTAAACAGCACAATTTCGCAGAGCCGCCACAATTTCTTCGGACGACACCGCATTCGAAATAGTCGTGCTACTGTCTGCGGAGGAGGCAAGAACGCGCTGACACATATTCAGCGTGACAACCTGGCAGCGCTGTGTCAGCTGACGCACAACATCCGCGGTGGCATAGCGTGTTCGAAATCTGCGAATAATGGAAGACGTGCCTGCCTCTTCGCCGCCCTTGATGCCCCCAGAAACAACAATCTCTGCCGGGAACAAGCTGTTGGTGACCTTTGCGAGGCCGTTCTGCGAGGGTGACTGAAAAATGTCGGCGACGGGCTCGATTGTTTTGGAGACAAGGCGCTTGGACATGGCTTTACTTTCGACTGTCGATGGGACAAAAATATTCAGCTCCTTCTCCGTCGCCGCGTCTGTGTTGAGCATGACACTGCGCTGGCGTGAGAGTTCGCGTTGCACGCGGTCGGACGCCGCCAGACCTGGCACGATTGGTGCGCCATGAATACTGCAAAATTCGCCTTCGATTCGACGCGTGCGGGGCAGTTGCGCCCCGCTCGTGCCCACGACTGGTGCAAAATGCTGAATTGAATTAACCGGTGTGAAGTGAATACCGCCCTCACCGATGTAACCAATAAGATAGTCTGACCGTGGCTTGAACGGCTGCGAGGAGAGGGTATAATAATACGGTGCCGCCGTGTCGTGGCGATAGCCATCGTTTGGCTGTTCATCCGCGTCGCGAAATGAGGGCGATCCAAAACTGTCAACCTGTGCGGAAAGCGTCAAGCGTGAGTTTGGCTGAACCACGGAGGGCCCAGCACTGGTCTGTGCGCCAGTTTGACCTACCGCACTTGCTGAGCTATCAATCCCGCTCGTGCAATACAATTTTGCCTCTTCCATTTCATACGGACGCTGAGCCTCGCGCAGAGGAAACTGAAAGACGTGCGCTTCGCTGTTGTGGAGAGGCGTGAAGAAAACACTGTACGTCGCCACAACTTCGTCCACCTCCTCCTCTTCATTTGCCGCCGCAGCTGCTTCAGCCAAACGTGACATGATGTGATTTTTTTTTTCGCGACTCTCTGAGTTGTTTGGTTTCCCTGTAGAAAAAAAATATGCATATATTGGCGGCGGTTTGGGGGTGGTTTTGTGGTGTGGGGGGTGGTGTGCGGGGTGGGAGGGGGGCGTCCTCCTCGGGGCAGGGTGGCTTGGGGGCCGGGGGAGGGGGTGCCGGTGGGCGGATCGACACGCCCCCGCCGCCCCGGCCCCCCCCCCCCTCACCGCCGACGCCAGGCCCCCCCTCCCCCCTCGGAGAACACGCAAACAAACAAACAAAAACACCACCACAGCAGAGCACGCGGACGGCAAGCCAAGGACAAGGCCAGGAAGAGGAAGACAGAGGGAAGGGGAGGGGGAAGGCGAAGTGAATCGGCGGAGGATTTCATCACGGTGAGTACGAGATGTGCTTCTTTTTTTTTTCTCGCGGGGAGACGGATGTACAAAAAGTGGGCGGCGAGGAAGCCAAGACCACGCCTGCCACAAAGCAAGCCACTGCACAACGACACCGCTGATGCAGGGGTGTGCCTGTTGGCGGCGTTTCTGAGATACTGACACGATTGCGTCGCTGCTCACTGCCAATCCATTCCTCTCGGTGGTCGGGGGAGCGCGGCGGTCAGATTGTCCTCTCTTGGCGTTTTGCTTTTGTTTTGCTTGGGGTATATTCTCGAAGGCGTGCCAATCTTGCTCGTTTGGAGAGCGATGCCCACACAAAGACACTCAATAACAACGACAAAAATGGACACATGCACATGGCGCGTTTGCGGACTACACGGTGTTGACAGACCAAAACAAAAGTGTTGGAGAAAGGAGAAAGGAAATGAAAAGAAAAGAAAACCGCAATCAAAGAAACAAAAAGACTTAAACACCTAAACAACAACAAAAAAACTCGGCATGAAAAGAAACATCAGAAGTGAACCGTGTCAACACTGGGAAACAAACACGCAAAAAAAAAAAAAGCAACAGCAACAACAACAACAACAAGTGGGTTAATCACAAAAACCGAAGTGAGAAATGGAACTTGAAGAAAGAAAGGAACAAACAAACAAACAAACAAACAAAAAAAAGGTGAGCGTTGACACTCGTGGTGGTGGTGGTGGCGACTGTACAAAGTGCGCGGCGTTTGCATCTTCACCTGGTGTTGCTGCTGCGCTACGTTTCACTGACTGCAGTGCAAACCACAGTCACTCAACAAACAGCGGGTGCAGCAGAGAAAAGGAATGCTACTAGAGCAGCCACGCGTGTGCACACACATGCACCAAGTAAAAAAAAAGACAGAAAAAAGCGCCGTCTTGGCTTGGCTTCGAACGAGGCGCTTCAAATGGCACGTGTCTGGTAAGAAAAGAGCGCCACAGCACGAGACGCAACAGACAGAACAAGAGTGAACAAGGACAACAACAAAGCCTCCTGTGCGGGATACGTTTACAACATGGGTGCGTGTACCTGAACGGCCCAAGGTCTACAGATCACATGGACAGTCCTCAACATCACACGTTGTGCGCTGCACTTCTGTCTTATCTATCACGTTTCGTCAGAACCCATACACCTGCGCTCTGCTTATTGATACACATACATGCATTCCGTTCTCTTTTCCTTTTTTTTGATACTCTGTGGACTTCATCGATGCACCAGGCCATGTTTATGGGCCATGATATGCCGAGTGAAAGCCTCGCGCTGGAGCGTGTGTGTGTGTGTGTGACGCCTTTTTCGTTCACGTTTATTTGCCTTTGGCTGGGACCTGCTCTTGCGCGTCAAAAGTCGACGTGCTCCCCCATCCGAATGGCTTTGAAGTTCTCTTGCGGGATTCCGCGCTCGGCCAGGGCTTTGTTGAGCAACTCCGGCGGCTCATCGAGGGGCTCATCGGCCAGCTCAAAAGAGGCCCAGTGCACGGCGTACGCCTTCTGCACGTTTGTCAGCAGAAACACCTCCACGGCTTGCTCAGGGTCAATGTGCTCCGACCACATCGCCCAGCGCGGCGCGTACGACCCGATCGGCAGCCCTGCCATGTCAAAGTGGGGGATGCGACGGTGAATGAGGCGGAACAGGTCCTCGTTGAAGTAGGTGTCACCTGTGAAGTAGTACGTCTTCATGGCGTTCCAGTCGACGGTGGGTGGGGTGGGGATTTCGTCAGAGGCGTTGAAAGTCTGCTTCTGCTCCTCCTCCTCATCCGTCGTGGTGGCCGTGCTGCTGCTGCTGCTGCTGCTACTACCACTGCGTGTGGAGCTGTTCGCGTCATCCCCAGTGGGGGCCTCACGAGGGGAGAAAACCGATGGCGACGGCTCAGCGGCGGCGGGCTCGACAGAGGAGTCGGTGCTTGCGGAGTGGTGGTGGCCATCATCGTGGTTCTCGAGCTCACCTTGAGCGTGGACCGCCTCGCCAGGCTGCTGCTGCTGCTGTTGCTGTTGTTCCTGCTGTGCCAGGGATGTCAGCGTCTGGCGCGGTCCGTCCAGGCATGGCGGCGGAAAGTCTGTCGAGCCATCCGGCAGCCAGCCGACGGCCCAGCCCGACCAGAGGCAGCTGTTCTTGTCGCAGCACTTGGTCATGGACCAGCGCATGCCCCAATGCTGCGCGGGCAGGCACGCCAGGACAACATCCTTGATGCGCAGCTCATCCCACCAGTCAAGGGTGATGATCGAGGACTGCGGGATGCCCCACTGGACGAACAGCTTGTCCATCTCCAGCGGCAGCACGAACTTGACCTCGGGGAAGCAGCGGTACACCTCGCGAATGCTGCCCTCATCGAGGTGGTCGTAGTGGTTGTGTGAGACGGTGACGATGTCGATGCGGGGCAGCTGCTCGATGGTCGTGGGTGGCTCGTACCGGCGCTTCGGTCCAATCCACTGGAACGGCGAGGAGCGCTCGGAGAAGATGGGGTCGAACATGATGTTTGTGCCGGAGCGCAGGCACAGGATCTGGGTCGCGTGGTTGATCCAGAAGGCGCGGTCGAAGCCAGCCGTGGCGGGGTCTTCCCTAAGGCGCGTGTACTCCTCGCCGACGTTGAGGTGCGTCAGCCAGCGCTTACCAAACGCTTCGTAGCCTTCCTTTGGCGCACCTGGCAGGCACTGCAGAGTGCGGCGGACAAAGCACTTGAAGTAGGCACACGTGTTGGAGCAGTAATAGAGCGGGATCGGCGGATCAATCAAGTTCTTGAAGTGCTTCCCATCCGCGGTGCGGTTTGACCACGTGGAGCCCGGAGGAACGTTCTGCATCGCTCAAGTCCAATCAAATAAAGAAAGAAACGAGGAGAAAAAAATGGAGGTGGGGGACAACGCGCGATGGAACAAATTGGGTCTTGCTGTTCGTGCTAGTGTGTTGTCTGTGAGCCCGTAGATTTAGTGACGCCTTAAATGGCGAAGGACCAGTCAGCCGGAGTTGTTGTGCAAAAAGCGCGGTAGTTGGTGAAGGAAAACGGGCGTCAAGGGGGGAGCAACAAACAGAGAGAACGAAGAAAAAGGGGGTGAGAAGATGCAAAACAAAAAAAATCAGTCGGTGACGCCCTCACGAAGCACAGCGCAACGCAGTCGAGGATGGGGCTGGGAAGGAAAGGCTGAAATGTGGTACTCGATACACGCGCGTACAAGCACACAAAACGGTAAACAGCCTTGGAAAGCAGCCAGGTGAATAAAAAAAGAGAAAAAGAAGAAAGTGAACAGGTGCCTTGTTCGATCAACCTCAGAACAAAGAAGAAGAGGTGATGGGTGGATGGCACAGGAAATACTGTCAAACGTGCGCGACTGCTTGGAAGCAAATGACGAATTGAAGAAGGGGAAGAGTTAAAAAAAAAAGAAAAACGAAAGGGAAGAGAAAATACAAGCGTTCACACGTTGGTTAGACCGGCTCAAGTACAGTATACCTGGGGGTAAGGTGGCGCCAGCTCGTGTATATGTGTGTGTGCTTGCGTGACACTTTTTTTTCTTTGAAGTATTGACACTTTGGAAATGCGAATACAAGCTGCACACGGTGAATTGGACAGGTGAAGCGTTGAGAGAGAGAGAGAAAGGAAGGAAGGGAGAGGGACGATGATGATGATGTGGTGAAAATGATGCAGGTCGAACAATTTGGGTAGACACATAACGGAACGTGCAAACACGCACCACGCTACTGCCCGCAAAACACCAGGTACGCACACGACGGGTGCTCTGAACACTGAAGGGAGAGGGGAGGATAGAAACAGCCCAAAGGGTCCTGTTCAATTCCCACATTTCCCTTTTGCTTTCTTGTTGTTTTCGCACCACATTTGGACAGAGATAAATACGAGAAGAGCCCATGGCGGCAATAACAAGAAGAAGAAGAAAAAAAGTGACGAGCGATAGTAATAGTGTCAGAGAGTGGATTGATTAAAAAAAAAACGTGAGCAACGAACAAAAAAAAGAAGAAGAAAAACAACACCAGGCGGTCAGAAGGGTAGTGACCACAAATATGCAAACAAACAACGACAGAAACTGTCACACGGCCTGCCTAGAAATCGACGTGTGCGCCCATGCAGATCGTCACGAACTTGTCGGCTGGCACGTCCTCGGCCTTCAACGCGGCAGCGAGCACCTCCGGCGGCTCGTTCATACGCTCTTGGCCCAACTCAAACGTGCCCCAGTGAACACCGTAAGCGCGCTGGACGTTGAGGATCTTGAAGATCTTCACCGCGTGCTCGGGGTCGATGTGGTGAGGCGAGAGAAACATCCGAGGTGCGTAGGCGCCGATCGGAAGCGCGGCCATGTCAAAGTGAGAAATGCGACGGTGGATGAGACGAAACACCTCATCACTGAAGGCGGTGTCGCCAGTGAAGTAGTACGTCTTCAGAGCCTCCCAGTTGACGACTGAGGGGACACGGAACTCGCTGTTGTTGGTTGAATTCTGCACGGGCTCTGAGGAGAGGTCGGCCGCCTGCATTTTCGGACTCCAGCCAACAGCCCAGCCACACCACAGCACCGTGTTCTTGTCAACCAGACTGTGAAGACCGTAGTGGTAAGCGGGCAGACACTGAATGACGACATCCTTGATCTTGAGGTCGTCCCACCAGTCAAGGGTGATGATCGAGGACCGCGGGATGCCCCACGGCGTCAGCAGCTTGTCCATCTCCAGCGGCACCACAAACGTCACGTCGGGGAAGCGGGCAAAGACGTCGATGATGCTCTGCTTGTCGAGGTGGTCGTAGTGGTTGTGTGAGACGGTGACGATGTCGATGTGCGGGAGCTCGGCCACCGTGGTGGGCGGCGGATAGCGGCGAGCGGGACCCACACACGTGAACGGCGACGCGCGCTTGGAGAAGATGGGGTCGAAGAGGATGTTTGTGCCGGAGCGCAGGCACAGCAGCTGTGAGGCGTGGTTGATCCAGAAGGCGCGGTCGTAGTCGGCGGTTTCTGGCGCGGCCTGCAGCGCCTGTTGGGTGTTGCCCATGTGGCACGGCTGCAGCCAGCGCTTCCCGAACGCCTCGTAGCCCTCCACAGGCTCGCGAGACTGGCGACGAAAAATGCGCCGCATCAAGTAGGACAGAAGCTTCCACCACGGGGCGCGCTTTATTGGCTCACCAAGGTTCTTGAACTTTTTCCCATTTTTGGTTCTGTTTGAGAGGGGAGCACCATCTTCGAAGATGTCCATTGTGTGATTGTGTGTCACGAGGGTACGCACTGACAGAAAGAAAAAAAGCCTGAGCACAAGCTGGCGAACGAAAACGCTTTGAGATTCTCAACGTGCGTGCTTTCCAGAGAGCCCGAGCGAGTTGTTTTTTTGGAGAGAAGACACTGTGAGGGAAGTGTGGCGTAAAGAAGGAAATGCAAAAAAAAAGAACAACAACAACAGAACCGTGTCGATGCGTGCAGGAGCGCTGCACTATGACAACAAGTGGGGTTGGCTTTCTCTTTCTGTGTCTGTGAGCCACACCTTCTCCGTGTGAGTTCCTCTTTTCACGCGCCGACAGAACGTGGGAGCCTAAGAAAGAGTGCGAGGGCGGCAAGTGCACCACTCTCACAGGTCACACATGACATCAGCGTGTGTGTCTGCTCGCACGCCTGTTTGTATTTTTTTGTGCAACGACAATTCTGCGTGAGAGTGAATAATAGTAATATGGCGGAGCAAACGAACAGAAGCAACGAAACAAGAAAAGAAAAAAAAGGAGCCATGTCACCACAGTGTGAACAGGAGAGAGAAAAAAGGGGATACACACCCCGACCTACTTCCACAGGCTAAAAATCGACGTGTGCGCCCATGCAGATCGTTACGAACTTGTCTTCGGGTACGTCCTCGGCTTTCAACGCGGCAGCGAGCACCTGTGGCGGCTCGTCGAGTGCGTCATCGGCGAGTTCAAACGTGCCCCAGTGCACGGCAAACGCACGCTGAATGTTGAGGATCTTGAAGATCTTCACCGCGTGCTCGGGATCGATGTGCTGCGATGACATGAACCAACGTGGCGAGTACGCGCCGATCGGAAGCGCGGCCATGTCAAAATGAGGAATGCGATGGTGGATGAGCCGAAACACATCCTCGTTGAAGGCCGTATCCCCGGTGAAGTAGTACGTCTTCAGTGCACTCCAGTTCGTCTTTGGCTCCGTTGGAATCTGGCCATCGGCGTCGCTCCACTCCGCGGTGGCATCGGCCTCAGGCCCCGGGGCATTCGGTTTCTGTGCCCATCCAATCGCCCAGCCGCACCACAGCACTTCATTGGTGTCAGACATGCTGTGACGACCCCAGTGCTGCGCGGGCAGGCAGCCAATGACGACATCCTTGATCTTGAGGTCGTCCCACCAGTCAAGGGTGATGATCGAGGACCGCGGGATGCCCCACGGCGTCAGCAGCTTGTCCATCTCCAGCGGCACCACAAACGTCACGTCGGGGAAGCGGGCAAAGACGTCGATGATGCTCTGCTTGTCGAGGTGGTCGTAGTGGTTGTGTGAGACGGTGACGATGTCGATGTGCGGGAGCTCGGCCACCGTGGTGGGCGGCGGATAGCGGCGAGCCGGGCCGGCACACGTGAGTGGCGACGCGCGTTTGGAGAAGATGGGGTCGAAGAGGATGTTTGTGCCGGAGCGCAAGCACAGCAGCTGTGAGGCGTGGTTGATCCAGAAGGCGCGGTCGTAGTCGGCGGTCTCTGGCGCGGCCTGCAGCGCCTGCTGGGTGTTGCCCATGTGGCACGGCTGCAGCCAGCGCTTCCCGAACGCCTCGTAGCCCTCCGCAGGTTTGAGAGGGTAGCCGTTAACCATTCGGCTCCACTGCCACTTGAACATGCTGCCTGCGGGGATGGCCCACATCTTGTCGCCGATGTTTTTGAACTCTTTACCACTCGCCACCCTATTGGAGAAGGTCGAGCCGAACGGAAGCGAGTTCATCGCGAGTGGCCTGGCGAAGTTGCAACAAGAAAAAGAGAGAGAGAGAAAGGGAAATATCACTAAAGGAGGGGTTGGCGATAGTGCAAGTTGGACCGGAGGAAAAGCAAAAGTGTTCAATGGCCAACGTGGACTTTGTAGTGGTGTGATGATCAATCAACAACGTGCACCACTTTCAAGAAGCAGACAGAAGTGAGGAGAGTGTGAGGCGTTTAAAGATGTACGGAGAGGTGCAGTGACGTACGGAAACGGAGAGATGGATAGAAACGACCGGGCGGCTGACAGCCTTTCCCAGTGACAACATGGCTTCGTGTTTTGGAGTATTGTGCGTCGTAGGAATGAGAGAGCTCCCCCCCCCGCGCTTGACGAAACACATAACATATCTCTTTTTCTCTCTGTCTCTCACCTAGAGGCGCGCACCGGACAGAGTCACTTCTTCATGCTTTTGTTGGACTTCTTGCAAAACTGTGGAGAAAAAAAAATCACAAAACGAACTTCATTGGGGTTCATCTTGTTCGATGGCACACGCGCACTCTCAGACACCCTCTTACACACAGATGAATGCTACTGTGGGTCAGCTTCATCGAGTTGACGATAGGCGTCCTCGATCAGCGACGCCGGAAGCTGCACCGTTTTGAAGCCGTTGTAAATGAAGTTTCGTGGCGCCTCGCAGCCCTGCACCTCGGACAGGCTGAAGGTTTGCACGGTGTGCTCAAAGGCGCCAACGAGAAACAGTGCCCCAAAGGCTGGAAAGGCAGCGGCGCAGGAGATGCCCGCGACGACCTCGCCACCTTGTTTTAGGACATCAGGGTCCTGGTCGGCCTCGTCGTCCGTGCTCTCGTCGCCTTCACTCGCGTCAGACGTCGCCTTCTTCTTTGCGCCGTCGTGTGGGCCTGAAACGAGCTGCTTCATCGCGTCGGCGGCCTGCCGTGCGGCATCGGCTTCTGAAGTGGACTGACCGCTGCCACCAGCCGCACCACCACGCCCCGCACGCGCGTAGCCGCTCTCTGGCATCATCGTAAACCGTCGCTCGCACCGCACGAGGAGCTCTGGCTCATCGTAGACGTGCCACTCCTTCACTAAGCCATCGTCGTAGCCACACGAGACAAACACATCGGGGGAGCGCAGCACGCAGAGACGCCGCCCTAGCCCACGGAACATTTGCCTCTCACGACCCGCTACCACCGTCGGCACGTAGCGCTCCTCGTCTGCTGCCCAGCTCCACAGCACAATGGAGCCGTTCGAGCCACTGCTGATCAGTCGCCGGTTGGCCTGCAGCACGTCGACGGCGAAGCAGCTGCTCCTGTACGTGGGCAGGTAGCACAGCGGGTACACAACGGGCTCCACGCAGCTCAGAGGGAGCCTCACGTCGTTGTTCAGCTCGTTGTCCTCGAAGGTGAGGGAGACGGTGGACTCCGTCAGCAGCGCCGTGGTCGCGTCCACCGAGGCCGGGATGTAGACCGCATTCGTGACGGTGCCGATGGCAGCGCCGCTGGTCATGGCACGCCCATACTTTGGCTTCCACGTACTCACCTTGCCGGGGCCCGCCGCGGGCTGTGTGCTCGCATCACGCGCGTTCAGCTGAGCGCGCACAAAGTCAGCACCACGGACCACAACGTGGAGGTTGACCAGTCGTGACGCGCGCATCCGCACCGTGGCCAGCTGCGATGCCGGCGTCGTCGCCGTTGAGATCGACAGCGGGCAGCCCAGCGTCTCATCCCAGCACAGCGGGTGGGTCTCGAGGGCGTCGTCCGAGGGTTTCCACGACAGCCGCGAGAGGTCCCAGACGTACAGGCCCTCCTCAGAACCGGCGATTAAGCGGGCATCGCCATCGATGGCGAGGCAGTGAATGGACTGGCCCGTGTCCCGAGAAATGGCAGGGCGTTTTGGGTCCTCTCTCGCCAGCATGTCCAGTGCCGAGTGCACAGGCCGCGTGTGGGTGGTGCAGACAAACACGTGCAGCAACACGTAATCACGCGTCTGCACGTCTACACGCCACAGCCGCACGACTGCGGACTCGTCTCCGACAAAGAGATAGACAGCCGCGGCCTCCTTGTCGCGCACCGCCCCGCGCCATACACGTAACGCCTCCGCATGTGGACTCTCCTCGCTTGCTGCTGTTGAGCCAACCTCAACGGCCTTGTCGACCTGTTGTGCCGCATCGCGCAGAAAGGCGCTGCCCTCCCAGAGTTTCAGGTAGCGAATCGGCGAGGGCTGCACCATGGTGACGATCGGGGTGAGCACGGGATGAAAGAAGGACAGCGCGATGGAGCGGTCATCAGAGCCCGAGACAACCAAAGTGCCCACGTGGTCGAGCGCCGTGACGGGCTCTTCGCGCGCGTGCTGATGAACGAGTCGTCGCGGGCCGCAGTTGAATGGGAGCGCCGACGACACCGTCGTTGGTGTGCTGCGCAGAGCGCGCAGCTGGGAGAAGAGGGCGGTCTGTGCGTGCGTGTTGGGTGCGTCGGGCGTGGCAGCCCTGGCGCTATCCTCCCACGCGATGGCCGCGTCCGCCAAGTGTGGTGGCATCAAAGGCACGATGAACAGTTGCCCATTGTCTGTCCCGGTGAAAAAGTACTCAACCTGATTAAAGCTCTGGCGCAAGAGCGAGGTGGACGCGAAGGCGGACTGGAGTTGCGCGCGCGATGTGCCGTCTGCCACCCAGCGCTGCAGACACCACTGAGACAGAGCGACAGACTCCGCGGCTGTGATCTGCGGGATCAACGTGTACGCCAGCGAGGCGACGCAGTTGAACGCATCCTTCTCCACAGCGAGGCCGGCAAGCGTCTCCGTTGAGGCGTGCTGGGCCGTGAACGTTGATGTAACTTGGGTAGCCTCGTCCGCTGTCGCGTCAAGGCGCTTAAAGTCAATGAGCTTTCTTCGTGTCCACATTGTGGGATGTATACTATATATATATATATATATGTGAGAGTTTGTGTGTCTGTCGGGCTTGAGTTTTCTGTTTTTGTGTCACCTTGACTCGCGTTCTCAGGGGTGCGACTGAATGCGTACGCTGTAAGTGGGAGAGGAGATGGCGCATTATTTTCATTGTCGTTGTTGTCTACAGAGACGGATAAAAGGTGCGCGAGAAAAAGAGAGAGCCCACGCGGGAGGCAATCAACACTCCATCACAGTATATTCTTCTCTAAGAGAAGAAGAAGAGGAAGCAAAAGGGCGGCTTTTCACACACCTTTGCATGTGTGAGGGGACACTTTCGAGTCTCTCTCCACGATGATTCACTGTCTCGAGCGCTCTGGAGTGAAATGAGACACACGCACACGTGGGGGGGGGGGAACGTTTTTGTGTGCGCGATCACTCATGAGTACCACATCACAGCACGCATGTTGTGTGAACATGCATCTTGGCTTTCGTTTCTTTTTTTCCCTTTTTTAGGGGTGCTTCTGAGAGATGTCCAGTCCATGTGATCAGCAAATAACCCGATACTGACACCGCAACAACAAAAAAAAACGACCTCGTTGACCAGTGAGAGTGTGTGCGAGTCTACGCGTCGGTGTGCGCGCATGTGTGTGAGTGTGTGTACGCGAGGTAACGCGCACCACGACACCAAGGAGAGAAACAAAACAAAAAAGAAGAAGAAGCATCTTACAAACGCCAAGCAACAAATCAAATTCAAGCGCAAAAAGAAAAAAAAGAAATATGATGCCAGCAAAAAGAAAACACACAGGGCGAAAGAGGAGAGGAAAACCTAAAGAATGGAAACCAGAAGAACGAAACGGACCGGGGAGAAAAAGAAGGAGGAAAAGAGTGAAGAAACCCAAAGACACACACGCACGCAAAAACAAAGGAATACATGAATATGCATATGAACATGCGCACACAATAAAGATGTCAGGACGTACACGTGAACAACGGTTTTTCCTTTTAACACTACGTACGTGGAACTGGCAATCAGCGATTTCCTTTTTTCTTTTCGACTGATCAATCAAACTCTTCCCGATTTTTGAGTCGCAGGTGTGACAGCGTACTCGGGTAGAGGTGGAGACTCTCCATTATCGTAGCCAGGTCTTTCTGTTGTGAAAACCGCCTCACCATGATCATCAGCAGGTGAACATAACGTGCTGAATCACTCATGGCAGCAATGAAAAAAAAAGAACAGATAAAAAAAACAACGACAACAACAACACTTGGATAATAAAAAACTTCACTTGCGGCCAAGTGAATCAACATGCATATACAGAAAGGTACACAGGTGAAACAAGGTATTTACTACAAAGTAAATTCGAACTGATGGAACACAAATTGCTGGTCTTGGTTACAAGCAAAAATAAAAAACTCACCTAAAACAGCCACGACTGCACATTGGCTCCTTGAAGTAAGCAATTCTGTAACTAGGGACTAATAAAAAAAATGAGGGATTACTCAGAGACACGCCCGCATTCAACGATCAATCAACGCCATTGCGCAAGAAGAGAGAAACAAGTGGCTTTTCACACAAAGGCCGAAACAACACTGAGTGAGGAGGGGGGGGGGGGGGAAAGAAAAGAAAAGAAAAGGGAAAAGCAAGCAAAACCGGACACCCTGACTTCGAGAATCCTGTCGTGGAGGAGGAAAAAAAACTTTAAATTCCATGACAGAATGCGAGTCAGAGAGGGGAGAGAAATGAAACCAGATGGCCAAGATGTCAAAACAATAAAACAGAACAGTGCGGCGTGAACTGTCGGAATTTCCCTTCCCCCAATGTGCCTCTATAGAAGTAACCAGCGTCATGGCGTGCACGGACAAAAAACAAAAAATGACAACGACGAAGATACCCAAACAGAGAAGAAGTGAGGAAAAATGCAAAGAAAAAACATCAAGAGTCACCGAATAAGCCAAAAAAAAACGAGCTCTACGCAGGGGTCAATAAATATTATCCCGCAAAAGAAAACACGCAATGGAACAGCTTGACAGTGAATGGAGAAGAGAAAAGAGAAAGGGGAGAAGGAAACCAGCTGTAGCGAAACGCGCGAGCAGCGGGCAGCAGACGGAGAGACGGACATCGCATGCAGAGAGAGGAACCGAGGAAGCAAGGTAGCAGGTACGCAACGCAGATCAATCCACTTCAAAGGAAAAAAACTGGATAAGAAAAGAAAAGACCAGAAAACATTGTGACGCACATGTCATCAGCAAAGTGAAGAGCGTGGCTTGATGGCAGGCGTGCATGCATAACGTTACGCGTATATATATGTAATTCGTTGACATCGAAGTCGAATGCACTCATTCGAAAACAAACTATTCAACCAGTTAAAACAACAAGAAAGAAAAAGAAGAAAAAGACACGTGGGTCTATTCGTCTTTCGCATCATTCCGCGAACGCAACGAGAGAGGGAGAGAGCGAGATACACACGCTCAAGCTCTCACATACGGACGAGATGATGCAGATTACCAGTTGCATTGCGCGAGATCGACGAGTCTTGTGAACCCTTCAACTCGTCTCTATGTGCACATTCCTTGCTTGTCATTCTTTAGTGGTGATCGAAACAAACATAGAAAAAAAAGAAAAGAAAAAAAAGTGATTTGAAGTGATTGCTCAACGTTGTTGTCGCCGCTACCCCGTCTGTCTGTGTACTCTCTTTTCTGTCCCTGCTTGGCTACGTAACGAGACAATATATTCCTTCTCGCGCACCCCGCGTTCCCTTCCGTTCTCTCCTTCGTTCATCCGCCCCTCAACCCACCGTGCCGCGTCCGGTCTCACGTTGGTGGGCGCGCCGTATACGTGGGGGGACGTGACAGACCAATGGAGGGTGGCGGGATGTTGGACCAGTTCCCTCCGGGGACCTGCGCAGATTGCGGGTAGCCGTGCACGTTGAGCGGCGCTGGTGCCATGCTTTGCGGCGGTTGCTGCTGCAGCGGGAGCGGTGACGGCTCGACTCGCGATGCCATTGGCGCCGTGCCAGGCAAGAAGGGCGGACTCGGCATCCCACTACTCGGTGCGTTCGACGTCGCGATGGACGACGTCGCGGTCCAGCCTTGGCTACCAACGGTGCTGCCTGCGTAGCCTGCCATGGTCGTGGTGGTGGTGGTGGGCATGGGCATGGGCATGGAGCGATGACTGTGTGCGGCCGGAAAGCCACGTGCCATGTTCATCTGCGCTGGCGCGGGGGCTAGAGCTGGGGCTGCAACGCCGGCGCCGTTTGGCATCACGTTGATCATCTGTGCCACGGGCGGCTCAGCGGATGTCGGCGCGCGTAGCACCGGCTGGTACGGATTGTTCGTCATGCGGTTCTTCTGCGGTGACGCGCTGTCGCCGCCGTCGGGAGCACGCCAAGGCTGCATTCCGGTTACCACCGACTGGGGGGCGGGAGCTGCCAGAGACGGCTGTGGGAACGTGTACGGGACAGGCGCGTGTGTGCTGTGAGTGCCAGACAGGTTTGCGGTGACGGAGGGTGGTGACTGCGTGAAGGACCTCGGCCCCAGCCCCACAGGGCTCGTCACGTGCTGGCTGCGGCGCTCAATCACGTGCACGGACAGGTCGAGGCTGCTCTCCACAACGGCACACGTGTCGACGGCACGGTACGGCTGGTGCACCGATGCCCGCGGTGGTGAGGCGGGTGGGGACGAGAGGCCCATCGCCACGACAGGACTCGCCCGCAACCCCGACAGCGAGTTCGCCAAGACGCTCGTGTTGGTGAGCTGCGAGGTGGTGATCTGCACGGGTTGAAGCTGCACGGCAGCGGTGGTGACCGTCGGGGTGCTTCCACGCGGCCCGTGCGCGGAGTTGCGACGGCCACTCGCGCCACACTGCGCCCGCCCGGACTCGTCCATGTCCGCCACCTCGCTCAGCCACGACTCGGCCAGACCGCTGCCGCCGCGCTCGATCGTGACGGGGCCGTAGGGCTTGTGCGTCATCGTCTTCTTGGGCAGACTTGGCGCACTCGCGGAGTGCGGCTTTGGGATGACCACGCAGCCGTTGAGCGGGCTCGCATCAGGGAACTCGCTGCTGCGCTGCATCGCCAACGGGGCGCTGCGGGACGAGGCCGACGGCGCTGGCGACTCGGTGCCAGGGCCGTGCCGGAACGAGCTGTTCCCACTCATCTCCAGACTGCGACTAGACGCCGCGTGCCGGCCCGCGCTGATGCTGCCGCAGCTCTGGGCGTTGGGGTCGGCGAAGTGCGGCGGCACCTGGGCGGGCAACACGCGCGGGGCGATGCCGAGTGGTGCCGTGGCGTCGACCAAGGTCTGTGCGGTCGGCTCATCAGACGTCACGCTGGCCCCAACGGTGGGCTGCGCACTTGACGGGCTCGCTGTGGTGGGTGACTCCTGCGAGGTGCTGCCGTCAGCAACGGAGGTCGCGTCCGACTTGGCCGACACCCGGCGTGCTGGTGCCGTGCCTGAGCTGCTGCTGCTGCCTGTGGCGTACTTGGGCGCCTTGTTCGCTGCATGATTGCCTTTACGTGATGGCTTTGCTGCAGTGGATTGGGCTGACTGATTGGGTGGTACCTGCTGTTGTTGTTGTTGCTGGTGTGGCTGCAGTGGCGGCGGGAGTAGTGCCGACGCCTCATCCTGTGCGCTGATCTGCTTCTTGCGCCGATTCGCCTTCTTGCCGCCACCAGGGTACTCTGGGGGAGGCTGAACCAGTCCTGATGCATCCGAGTAGGCCGGTGGAGGTGGTGGTGGGGGCGGTGGTAGTGGCGGAGGCGGCAGCATCGGAGCCCAACCAACCCCCATCAGCGGCGGCGGCGGAAGCGGAGGCGCACCAAGGATTGGGCCGGACATCGGCATCGGCATCGGCATCGGTGGTGGACCAGCCAAGTACGGCGGTGGCAGCACGGCGCCCGCACTATGTTCGTACGACGGTGGTGGTGGCACGGCATCGAATGTGTGGCCTGCTCCTCCTGCTGCGCGTCGGTTCGCGCCCCCATTTCGGGGGCGTGCCAGACCAGGTGACGTTTGCATCGTGTCGGTCCGCAGTGCCTGGGTGGGACGTGAATTGGATGAAGAGTTTCTCACGAGTCAGCGTCAATATGCGTGAAAACAACAAAAAAAAGAAGAAAAAAAGCAATACAGGTAACCCTTGAGAATGTAAACGTAAATGAGCAAAGGAAAAAAAGAAGGAAAGATAAAATTGCAGATGATTGAAAGAAAGAGAGAGGTAGAGGGAGGGATCCTGCAAGGTGGTTATTGGGCGTCGAGACACACACTGAGGAAACCCAACGCACAGCTGCTCTGCCGAGCGACTCTCCAGCTATCAGATCGTTCCGAGTCTCAGACACTCACTCACTCACAACGAAACAAAGAAACGCACACAGGCACTTTCTCACTCTCAGTACGTGCTGCGTCTCAGTATCCTGAACGTGCGTGCTTGGCCACCCGGTGATGAGAAGGGTACTGTAGTGCAAATACAGTGTTTCGCCGCGAAGTGAGCACGTTGCCACACGGACAGCGAGAGAGGTCGAGGCTGTGTATGAGAGAGAGAGAGGACAGAAAAAAAAAACAGCTGAAGGGCTATTACCAGCGACAATGTTTCAAAGAGGATGATGTTGATGAGAGTCTGAGCTGGGGAATAAAAACAAAAACTGAAAAAAAAGAGAACAAGAGAAAAAAAGGCGGTGACGAGCGTGAAAGAAAGAAAGAAAAAAGACACGGGTTTGGAAAAGCGAAACAAAACTGAAAATGTGGGAAAGGCGCAAAAAAAGTGAATGAAAACACAGAAGGGCACACCTCTGAGATCTGCTGGGCCAGCGGCGCTGGAGAAGGGACAAGAAAGAAAGAAAGAAAGAAAGACAGTTGATCAAAAGAAATCCAGGTAATATATAGTATTTATGCGTCGACTCCCTGAGAGGCTGAGAGCCACCAGAGGGAGAACAATGAAGAAGAGCTCGACGACCTCGAAGAAAAGGAACAACGAAGAACTGTCCCCAAAAGCCTCTTCTGCGTGCAATACAAACTACTACAGATTTTTTTTTTTGAGGGGGAACGCAAAAGCGGACGGAGTTGTGAAATGAGAAAGAACAACCAAGAAAGAACAGAAGCAGAGGCGAAGGGGGGGGGAAGGTAGTATTGAAATTGAGAGGAGTGAGGCAACCAGGGTGCCCCATTGGAGAAGGGGGGGGAAGGGAAGAAGTGTATATGTGTGACTGTGTCTCAGAGAGAGAGGGACAGTTATTCATTGACTGTCACCGCAGAGAGAATACCGGCTGTCTTGTGTTGATGAAGGGAATCAGACCCAGACCAACAACAACAACAACAGAGGAGAAACTGCCACACTCGAGCACACATCAATACGTATTTGTCGCTGATGAGCGGGGCTCAACACAAGCTCATGTCACATTGCTGCAATACACACAGATTTTTGCTTTGCTTCCATTACTGACAGCTCACACGTGGGTGACGTGCTGCGGCACAGGCGCAGAAAGACCACGCACTCTCTCATTCATGCTTTGACCGCTTCAAAGGGCGCCCGTCACTCGAGTCGGCCGACGGTCTCGCGCCACACCGCACCTGTCTCAACAAGGCGCGCGTGACTTCGCTCATGAGGACCATGCGCTGGCTGCACCGCAGCCGCTGCCACGATTCCTGCTGCACGAGCTTCTCCAGTTCACCGATGCGCTCCTGCGCGCGCTGCAGTCGGCGCGCCGCTTCAGGGACGGAGAGCAGCTGCTGGATGTCGCTCGGCAGGACGTCGTCTGTGGCCGCTGCCGAGGCGCTGGCCTGTGCGACGGTGGGATGCGGCTGGCGGCCGTTGCTGCCGCGCACTGACGACGCCGACTCGGCGGCCTTGTCGGGGCGCAGCTCCGGTGCCTGACCACCGCAGACCGCCACGTACTCGGAGAGCTCGATGAGCTCGCGCATGCGCTGGCGCACAACGTACTCGTGGCGGCGCAGGAGAACCGCCTCCGTTTGCAATCGCATCGGGAGCTCCGCACAGCGGCACTTGACGTAGTTCGTCAGCACCTCCTCGTTGTAGTGCTCGGCCTGCGGTGCCGCGGTGGCTCGACTGGACGTGCTGGTGGTCAGCGCAGAGGCGTCCTTGGCGGAGGACACCTGAAGGTACGGCCGCAACTCGCTGACGGGGTAGAGCACAACGTTCCAGTCCTCCTCGCTGAGGGCATCGAGCCTGCCGTCTTCGCCGTGCGCGTCGTCGGCGTGAGCGACGGAGGGGTCGAGACGCTGGCGCAGCTCACTGTGCACCGCCATGAGCACCTGGGAGAGGGTTAGCAACCCTGTCGAACCCTTTGGCGCCGGCGAAGAAGAGGAAGACGCCGGCATCACCTACGAAGATTATGGCTTTTTTTATTTTGCTTTTTGTTTTTCTTTTCTGATGTTTCACCCTCTTCAACAATGCAGACGCACACGCAGACTAATCCGCTGCGTCCTCGGAACAAACAGTTCGCACTAGTTCACAGGCGCGGCACACACACACACACACACACACACAAGCACGCGAGAGAGAAAGAAGGAGAGGGAGAGAAAGGTTGAAATCAAATACGGAAATATACTTGTCTCTTGGCGACGATTGCGCAAGAGGACGAAGAAGATGATTGCTCTTGCTCGAGAAAAGAAGATTCGAGTTGACAAGGAGTACACACACAACAACAACAAAAAAATCAAAGCGTGAGACTCGACAACAGACACGCTCTCTCCGAAGTGGAGGAATGGGATTGGAAACCAACCACTGACTCGTCACTGGAGTCTGTTGCGCAATGCGTGTGCTTTTTTCCTGCATTTCCTGTTTTCACGATTTTTTTGCTCTTTTTGTCAGCGACGACGACGATCATGAGACGAAACATGGAGAAGTGAAAAATAATAACAGAGGTGAGCACAGACAAAAACAACTACACGGAGAGACAGAGATCAATAAATCACATGACAAGATGGTGTTCGCAATCACTTTGCGTTTTTGTCGCTTGGCTGCTGGGAGGTCGCTCCCTCTCCCGCAACCGCCGCAGCTGATGCCCGCGTGCGGTACGGCTCCAGGTCCTCCGTGAAGCCCTCCTTCTTCAGGAGCTGCAGCGTGTCTTGATACATCTTTGAGTGGTCTTTCAGCGCATCGCGCTGTTGACGCCGTCGCTCTGCCAGAACCGCCATGCGCGTCTGGCGCACCTTGGCCACACCGGCCCAGGTGTCCCCAAGGGAGCGCTCCAGACGATCCCGCGCGACCTTGTCGGCGAACTCCACGTCGAGGTACATCTTGCCCTGCATGTAGGCGGCGTCCCCAGACCGCACCATGGCGGGCACGTCGGCCAGACCGGCAGCGCCACCGTCGCTCTCCGGGTCGTCGTCGTCGTTTGGCTGATCCAGCGTCGCGAGCACCGCCTCCCGTCGCGTCTGCGCCCACGTCTGGAACTGCTGAAGCAGCCGCTCCTCGTCCGCTGACATGATGGGGCCGCTGGTGAGCGACTTGCGCTTGACCCGCAGCGCGGTCTTCAAGGCCTCGGACGGACCCTCCTCTCCCTCATCCTCGCAGGGTGCGGTGGGGGTGGCCGGATCAGACGGCCGTCGTCCACTCTGCGCGTCGGCTGTCGGCTGCGGCGAGGTGCTCGTGTGGCGTGCGGCCGTGTGTGCCTTGCCAGTTCGGCCGGCACCCACCTGGACGGCGTCGGCGCGGACCTGGTGAAGCCGCTGCTGCGTGCGGCTCGTCTTCGTGCCGTCACTCGCGCGGCGCGGAGGACTGGATGACTGCCGTGGCGCTGGGCGATGTGCACCGCGGCTGGGAGCGGTGGACGGCTTGGTCGGCTGTGATTTGGATGCGCGCTTCGTCGGCGGTGTGGCGGTCGCCTTTGCAGGTGGTGTCGGTGTGGTGGTGGTGTTTTCCTCGGCACGCTGAGCAGACTCTGGTGCCCTCTCGCTGATCACACCGGTCTCTCCCTTCTCCACTGGCGCTTCCTCTTCTACTTCCACCTCTTCCTCGCCTTCCTCTTCCTCAGCAGCTTCGCCAACATTGGTAAGGAGTTCGTCCAGCACCTCGAGCGCAGGACAAGCCGACTCAATCGCCGCGCGGTACGCCTTCACGGCCGGAAGTGCACGCGTTGACTCGCGCGGCGTGCCGTCTGTGATCGCATCGCGCGGGACGGGGCAGCACGGGTTGCCAATAAGGTTCAAGTACTGCAGCGACGCGCATGGAAGATCCCACGGCGCATCGAGCCGCTCCACCTCGTTGTCGCTCGCATCAAGGTACATGAGTGCGTCCAGCACCGCCAGAGGTGTCAGGCTTGTGAGCCTGTTGTGGTGTACGACCAGCACACGCAGCTGCGCGAGGAGGAGGAGGCCGTCAAGATCCGTCAACCGGTTGTTTTGCAGGTAGACGTGCGTGGCGTTGAGAAAGCACTCGGCACTCACTGTCGTCGTCACGGCGCGGTCGGCAAGGTCAACGTGGCGCGTGTTCAATATCGCCTCGGCGACCGTTTCGGGTCCTCCGACGAGATCCTGACGAGACAGAATGTCGAATACGCGCTTGGTGTCGTCGATGCTTGGGCTGACGTGCGCGGGCTTGTGGTGCAGCTGCTGAGAAAGACGCCGGCCAGCACTCACAGGGCCGTTCTTGGTGTCCTCGTCTCCGCCATCGACGGCCCGGGCAAGGGCGTTGCTGCTGGGCAGCTCAGACGCGGAGGACGTAGGGAGAGGGAGGGCGGACTCCGCCAGGCGTGCTCCACGAGCGCGTTGCTGCGCAGTCGTCGGACGGGTCGCGTGGGTCGTTTTCGGTTCCGCACCCTCGCGCAGGTAGTCTGCAAGGTGAGCGGACTCGGTCGATGTGCCCGCGCCATCGGCCTGCACTGGTGCCGGGCTCTCCGCAGCCGGCGCGGCGCCACTCGCCACGAAGCGGCGAAGCGTTTCATCGTCTGGATCGGGAAGGTCAAACGCAGCCAGTGCCGCGATTTCCTCTTCCGTGAACTGTTTGGGGTTGGTGCGCATGATGAGATCGATTTCGCTGGGCGCGAAGGCATTCACTGATAGCCGGCGCAGTGGCGGCTGCTGTTCCTTCAGCTCTTGTGAATCCATGTGGTCGTTGTGGTCTGTCGAAGCACAGGGAGGGGGGGGGGGGTGACACAGAGAAATCAAAGCTGCTCTCTTTCGCGCAGTATATATATATATATATATATATATGAGTTCGGACTGTGTCGCAGTACAATGATGTCAAAAGCACATTGTGATGCCAGGGAAGGAAAGGAGATGGTGGAAATGGCAGATGAACAGGGCCGCGAGGCTCACGAAGGGAAACAGACAAGGGGGAAAGGGAAGAAAAAGGAAGCGGTGTACAACACCTCATCCACAGGGCACCCGGCTGCGTTCAGCAGCGCTCGATGCTTCATGTTGAAATTCGATGGCACTTTGCTTACATTTTGGTTCTTGTTTTTTTTCTGAGCGCATTGCATGCGTGACTGGTGGAAGCACACACACACACGAGCGTGACATTGTTGTCATCATCGGAACTGATACGCACCTGTGCCTTGCTCAATCCCGTAGAAGCGGTTGAACGTGAAGAGCGTGACGAGCGGCTGCAGGCGAGCCTTGAGCACCGTCGCGTCACGCAAGCTCTGGATCGTGATGACAAGCGCATCGACGGCGTTGTTGACGCGGGCGTTCATCATGCTTGGCGGGGCGCTCGTGGGACTGAAGGCAAGCTGCAGCACCCGCGATATGGCTTCGCGAACGGCTTCACTCGTCGCCGAGACGGCCATCCGCTCCTTCTCCGTGTGCATCTCTGGCGGGCGTGAAGGGAAGCACACAACAAAGAGACCGAGAAGCAGGCCATCGATCTCCTGGCAGAGGTTGGTGCACGTGCCGATGGTGCGGTCTCGCCCGCGCTGCAGAGTGTGCTCGAGGTCGTGGACGAAGATGATCGCCTCGCGCTGGGCGAAGGTGAGGAGCGTATCGATGGCAAACGAGAGCGTGAAGAAGACGCTGCCGAGACCACGCGACACGTGCTGAACGCGCCGTGCTGCCGCCGCGCTGCGACCCATGGACGCCAGCAAGGCGTGGTCCTGGATCTCCTGCTGTTGGACGCGCTTCTGCTCCTGGCGCAGAACAATCTGGGCGTACTGGAGCGAGCACAAGTACCCGAACACGTAGCTCCACACGTCGCTGAACGCCACGCCCGACCTGGTCGACGGCGTCGGCGCTGGCGCGGCCACAGACTCATCGCGTGGCTGTCCGACTGTGGCGTGCAGGTGCAACGCGGCTGCGCGTGCCGATCTCTCTCCTGCGCCGTCGCCCACGAGGCCGCGACGATACTGCCAGAAGGCGGCGAGGTAGCTGTTCTGCAGCGCGCCGGTTTCGTTCTGCATGTACAGACTGAGGGCGCGCGGCAGGAGCACCACGGCAAGCTCTTCCGGCAGCGCAAAGTGGAGCTGGAAGGATGCGAAGATGTCCAGAGGTGTGCTGGCTGGACCCGTCACATCGACTTCCCTCTCCCTCGTCTCTTCGTCAGCCTGCGCCTTGATCTGTTCCGCAGGGAGCACAGAAAGCGTCACGAGCCCGCCAAAGCGCTTGTCACGCAGCGCATCAGCGAGCGTGGCAGAGATGAAGGTGGAGGCCGTGCCAGTGCGACGGAACTGGTCCACACTGCTCCGCAGCCACCAGTGTGGCTCCTGCATGAGTCTCTCGAGAAAGCGCCGGACGACACGCTCCGTGTCCCGACACAGCGCGACATCGACAAGGAGTTTCACGGCGTGGAAGAGCGAAAAGGTGCTCGGGATGCTGACAAGGCGCGCCTGGTAGCCCAGTTGCCCACCAAGCCGTCGCAATGCGTAGGCTGTTGGGGCCCCAGCCGTGCACATGCGTTCAGCCGCAGTCTCCTCGGCCTCCTCGTTGTGTGATTTTTCAATGTCGAGAAGACGGGCAGCCAGTGACGTCGCGAGTGTGCGAGACACAGAGGAACCATTGCTGCTGCTGTTGCTGATGTTGTTGTTGCCTTTTGTGGTGGTAAACAGGGCGGCGAGGCGGTGCTCCTGTAGACGCTGTGCCACCAGAGCGAGGGGCACCAGCAGCGCGGCCACCACCCAGCGCGTCACCGGCACTGCCGCGTCTACCCACAAGCTCTTGTGCTTCCTCCCGTCTGTTCTGTCGCCGTTGCGCTGCCGGCAGCTGAGCTTCACATCAGGCGTGCCGTTTCCATCCGCATCCTCACCAAGAGAGACGTCAACGCTCCACACGATTCCCGTTTGCACAGCCGACGGCGTCTCTTCCTCTTCATCCGTGAGAGCCACATCTGTGCGCGCCCGTACGGTGCGGTCGTCCGCAGCACACAGAGGCTGCAGCTGCTGCTGCTGTGTCTGCCATTGCTGATGTTGCTTCAGTTCGTGTGTCATGGCCTGCAAGCCCAACGGAATCACGGTCGGCAGCTCCATCACCGGCGGCGGCAGGTACGCACTGGCGGAGGCATCAACATCACCATCACGTTGGGCGTTGCTGCTGAGGATGCGGCTTGTAGGCAGCGCTCGGCATAATCGGCGCTGCTGCTGTGGCGTGAGGAACTGGGTGATGGACGGGGGCGCCAAGCCAACGTGCGCAGCGGCTGTATTCGCCTCCGACGCGCCGAGCACGAGGTCCGCCAAGATCTCATCGACAGTGCGCTCTCGTTGCTGGTCAACGACGGCGTGATCGGCTGCACGGGGCGGGGCTGCCTGGACCTTGCGTCGCGGGCGACGCTGGGCAAAGCTGGAGAGGCTCCTGAGCACGTATCGACGCGAGGAGGCTGCAGCGGAGCCCAAATCATAGCCGCCCAGGCCAACAAGCGCGGCTGACGACGGAGATGATGATGAGGAGGAGGAAGAGGAAGAGGAAGAGGACGTGCGGCCTGGGTAGTCGGCGCAGTCCAAGATGAGAGAGAGCACGTCAACAGCTCCGCGAAATGGTGTCAGAGGTGTGCGGAAGAGCAGCGGGAGGTCTCGTCCCCAGGTCACCGCATCTACCACACCAGCGCGCCCAAAGAAGGCGTCGATCACCAGCTCCACGTACGGCCAGGCGCAGCTGAAGAGCAGCATCACGTGGAAGCGGAACTCGTCCAGCTGCGACGCATCCTGGGCGATGCTCGCTTCAGTGATCAGCGTGTCCACAAGCACGCGGGCTGTCTCGATGGACAGCGCCTCTGCATTCGATTCTCCCTGTGCTGGACGGTGCAGCTCGGACAGTGACTCGCACACCCCAAGGCAACGCGAGAGGACCTCGGCGTTTCGCGCGACCACCAACGGCAGCGACAGCAGCTGCTCTCCGTCACCACCGAGTACCTCTGCCGTGCGCGACGCACCAGACGTGCCGGAAAGGGGACCGTCAACACCACGCGACGAGCAGGCTGACCCGGCACCAGACCCCGGCTCGCCGACTCGCCTCGTCTTTGCCGCGTCATCCGGCTTCACGAACGCACCGTTTGCCGCCGCAGCGGCCTCACGGAGGTGGCCAAGGTAGCCCTGGAGGCGCAGCACCCATGCCTTGTAGCAGTGCAGTGACGAGCGCACAAACGCCGTGAAGCGTGTCAGTGATGCCCGAGCGGCCTGCGAGAGAGCGGACGGGGCCGATGTGGTCTTGCGGGACGCCTCGGCCAGCTGCGTCAGTTGCAGCAGATGGTGCTCGACGTTGCCGATGAGGTCGGCTGTCTTCAACAGCTCACGCCCCACGGCGAGGACGCTGACGGAGAGTCTCGGCGCACCCTCCTCAGCGGCAGTGATGTTGGTGTTGGTTGTCCAGTGCACATGGCTGGCGCTACCATCCGCCGTGTCGTCTGGTTCGGTGGGAGGATGGGTCAGGACGTAGTTCACCGTCTCCACCTGCCGCACTGCACAGAGTACGTCGATGAGGAAGCGGAGCTCCGCGTCCGTCGCAGCAGCCAGCTGGGCTGCCTCGTGCTCTGCTGCGGTCCGATAGCGTGCCGCGGAGGGACTCGGACGGCGCACGCATGACGTGAGAGGACAGCGCAGCGTGGTCGCCAGACGACGCGCCGGCTCCGTGCGTGCCGCCTCCAGCACGGTCTCGGGAAGAAACGGCCCGGACGGGAGATGGTTTCGTGTGAGCGGTTGTTGCGGTTGGTGGTGTGGCGTGGTGGTCGCGCGTCCCGTGCGGAGCTGGTGCATGCTGTGACGGTGGCGGGCCGTGGTGTGCGCCGCCCGACCACGCAGCGGCGAGTTTCCCGCCGTGGCTCTCCACGCGCTCGGGGCGCCGTCCTCGTCGCCGCTGGAGTTGGCAGCGTCGGAGCTGGCGGTCGCGCTCTCGGCGTCCCGGCCACGGCACGCATCCAAGTAGTCGTCGAGCGAGTCGTCGGCGCCGTCCTGTGGTGTGTGGTGTGTCCTGGACATGGTGGCGTCCGTCAGAGGAAGAAAGAAAAAACGCACGCACACGACTACCGTAGAGCCAGATGTGGGTATACCAAGAAAAAGGAAGTTGATGCGTCTATTGAAAAGAGGAAAGAAAAAACCCCTGATACGAGCACAAAGCTAAGTGTAAGCGATTTATCTATCGCAAAGTATTCAGTGCGTGTGTGGAGGGTTGTGGAAAGAAACACGCGCACACGCACACACACTGTGTATGGTTCTATGAAGCGAGGCGCAGCACACGAAGGAGCGTCTACGTTGCTCTCTTGTCCGCATTCACGCATTGCAGAGTAGAATCAGGAGGCCGAAGAGGAGAGGATCAGATTGAAGGAGAACATCAGGGCGGGCGGAGGGGGGAGACATAGTGCATGAAGACTGATACCTAAAAAAGGAATATATCTGCTAATCAGTCACGCATTGCTGTGCGAAAACAACAACAGCCTCAGCTACGTCGGGTTACGACACGACCTCAGAACTGTTGTTGTCATGCCGAACTCAGTACGCGTTTGACGTGAAGCAACACAAATCGCGTGCAAGTTATGGTAACTCACACTAATTTGTTGTTTGTTGTGGTGTTCTGTTTCGTATTTCAGGGGGTGGGAAGACCCAATAAAGATGAGAAAGAGATAAAACAGGAAAAACGCAGAAAAGAGGCATACCTTCTCAGATATATAGTTTTTGTCTTTGTTGTTGTACTAGCAGTGTGCGAGTGAGGGTGTGCATGCTCCAAATGTGGCTGAGAACGACTGCGAGCCGCTGAATCCGTTGGTGCAGAAACCTCAGACGCGTTTTTTTATTGAGAGGCGATGAGCAAGAGAGAGAGGGAAACATGTGGGTGTGAGGCAAAACCAGTTTCACATGCGCTGAGTATTCCCTCCTTTTTGTACTGAGAACAGAAGAAAAAGTAGCGATAGAACGGAGGAGAGAACAGATGGTCCTAACGCACACCTGAAAGAGAAAAAAATGAGTGGCAACGGTGCGTGAATGCCTCACTACAGAATGGACACGGAGCCAGCGGTGTACGTGTCGAAGTTGAAGGTCACCTGACCTGTGCGCTGGCGGTCATAGAAGGAGAACACGTTGCGGGTCTTGGACATGAAGATGGAGAGCTCCACGTAGTCATCGAAGCCAAGGCTGCCACGCTTCTGGCGGTCGAACTTGCGCATGAGAGCCTGGAAGGTCTCCTCGCTCAGCTGATAACCGCCCTCCTGAAGCGCACCACGAATTTCATTACCGTCTAGGCGACCATCCGATGAGTGGTCACGGCGGCGGAAGCCGTTCTGCATCGTCGTGATGAATTTGTGCAGCTCCTGAAACTCCGAGAAGTCGATCTCACCATTGCGGTCCGTGTCGTACATGTTGAGCAGCTTCTCCGTCGTGGCCAGGCTGAAACGAGTACCAGCCGAGGAGAGCGCGGCGTTGAGCTCAGCCACGCTGATCTGCCCACTGCCGTCCGCGTCCACAGCGCGGAACCACTGAAGGATGTCAGAGCCACCACCACCAGCCGCGCTGGGTGCGTAGACGCCGGTCGACGGCGCGGGGGGCATCATCGGCTGCTGGGGGTATCCACCGTACTGCGTCGGGTAGCCTTGCTGTCCGCCGTAAGGGTAAGCCATTTTTTTGAGGGAGTGGGGCTTATTGAAGATTGTTTTGTTTTGTATAGTGTAAGTTGTACGATTTGTATCTGACAACACGTGAAAGCTGCACAAAACGAAATGGAAGACGCAAGTTCCAAGGGAGAGAGAGATTATGAAGTTAACAGATGAGTAGCTTGAAGGACAGTCAATGAGCGTGCAGGCAAGGTTCCTGACACCGCCACACGTTCGGAGCCACCACTCTCTGAAAAGGCTCCCTCAGGAAACGGGGAGAGGGAAATATGGAGAACCAAAAAGAAGTCAACCAGATGTGACACGGCAGCTGTTGGCGTATGCAACACTATCATAACAGGGACACGTGCTTTCTTGCTTCCCAGTGTTTTTCATTTGATAGCATCTGCTGCCTCGATATACGGCGGACACTGATAATAATGCCTTGACTGGTTTCTGTTTCGTTGTTCAGTATTTTTTTTGTGTGTGTTTGCGTACATGCGAGAACGGCTGCTTGACAACCCGAGGGGCTTCTCACAATATTTGCCAGATCCGACTTCACTGTAAACGCTACCAGCGGCGCGCATCAAAGCAACGATAAAAAGCCACGACGAGAAGAAAGGAAAAATGCGGAATAGGGAAACGAAGACAGGGGAAACAGTTGATACGAACAACAACGCCAACAGATGAGAAAAAAAAAAGGATCACAGAGTTTATGGTTTGCACGTGTGTCAGGCCAGCTACCACGAAATGTACCTACATGTGTTGCAGCGACCTCCACTAGCGCACCAGAGCAGACTTTGGTGAAATAATAGATAAGCAAATGTTTGTTTTCTTTGATCGGATGAGCGTTTTTTTATCCCGACATGCTCTTCCGTTTTTTTTGTTTTCTGTTGTTGTGACCAATAACAGCCTGATTTCATTTTCAACTGCATGATTGTGTTCTACTTCTCGTTTTTTCTCGGCGTTGGATTCAGCTGACTCTTATCACTTCCTCTGCCGTCTTTTCTTTCTTCTTGTCTACGACAAGGGCCGGCGAAGCGATGAGAAGGGAAAACCTTCTCGCAATGGCGCAATCTACGAACAGACACCGCAACATGAGTTCTCTCTGTGTCCAGCGAGCATGGGCAGCCTACAAGATCGAGACGGAGCCAGCGACGAAGGTGTCGAAGTTGAAGGTCACCTGGCCAGTGCGCTGGCGGTCGTAGAAGGAGAACACGTTGCGCGTCTTGGAGATGAAGATGGACAGCTCCACGTAGTCGTCGAAGCCAAGGCTGCCGCGCTTCTGGCGGTCGAACTTGCGCATGAGAGCCTGGAAGGTCTCCTCGCTCAGCTGATAACCGCCTTCCTGCAGCGCGCGACGGATTTCGGTGCCGTCCAGGCGACCATCCCGTGACTCGTCACGGCGGCGGAAGCCATTCTGCATCGTCGTGATGAACTGGTGCAGCTCCTGAAACTCCGAGAAGTCGATCTCACCATCGCGGTTCTTGTCGTACATGGAGAGCAGCTTCTCCGTCGTGGCCAGACTGAAGCGGCTGCCAGCTGAGGAGAGCGCGGCGTTGAGCTCAGCCACGCTGATCTGCCCACTGCCGTCCGCGTCCACAGCGCGGAACCACTGAAGGGTGTCAGAGCCACCACTCCCAGTCGCGTTCGGTGCGTACACGCCGGTCGACGGGGCGGGGGGCATCATCGGCTGCTGGGGGTATCCACCGTACTGCGTCGGGTAGCCTTGCTGTCCGCCGTAAGGGTAAGCCATTTTTTTTTATAGGGAGAGTGGGGCTTCTCGAAGATTGTTTTGTTTTTTTGTTGACACGATAGTCTGTTGGCTTTGGGGTTATTGAAGGAATCAGGTTGGAGATAGAGGAAAGAGAGAAGTGTGTGTGTGTGTGTGTGGAAGGGAGGGGGGCTGAAAGCAGAGCAGGAGAAAGCGGAGGTGATAATCGAAGCCGCAACGACGGCGTGAGCGAGAAATCTTTCCTCGTCCGTCATCAACAAATCGAACAAAGCGAGGGTACGCAGAGACCACCCCTAGTCTTCATTCCCTCTCGCTACCAGAACGCATCTATCGACATGTAGCACGCAGCGCTCCAGATCGTCTGAAAGGTTTCTTGTGCATCATGCCACTCTTGGGTCTTCTGCGCACCTGGTTGTTGATTGTGCATTGACTGTTGTCTGTTGTGATCTTTGAAACATTGTCAGAAAACAAACCGGAAAAACAATGATCCGAGGCAGAGAGAGAGTGTGTGAGAGAGAGACTCAAACTTTTTGCTCTGTCTCCTCCTCCCGTCGATGCTTTTGGTCTTCACTGGAGGTGCGCAAAGTCTTCGAAGACGTCGTCGTCGCTTTCCACCTGCGCAAGCACAGGCCCGTCGGCTTGCTCCGCACCCACGCCATCACGAACACGGAAGTCGGCGTCCATGTCGATGCACTGCTCGATCGCAAAGAGCAGCTTGTCGTGCATAATTTCCTGCGAGCTGTAGCGGGGCAGTGTCAGAATGAAGAAGCACGTCGAGGCGTGTGGAAGGCGCTGCGGCTCACTCGCAGGGGATCGTGGGTCCTCTGAGAAGGGACCAGTCGTCCTATCCGGTGCGCGTCGTGGCGACGGGGTTCCGGGCTGTGGTTGAGAGGGCTGCCGCGGTGGGGTCGCCCCGGCGCTCGTGGCCGTGGTGCTGCCCGTGCGGGTTCTGCCGGACCTCTCACTGCGGCGCCGGGTCGCGAGGTCACGGCTGCGGTCGTCCTCGTCGTTCGCGTCAGCCTGAATGCGCAGCTGCACACCTTGAGGCAGGCGCTCACGGCCGCTGACGAAGCGCATGAACAGCGCGCGTTCGTGTGCCGTGAAGTCGCGCAGTACTTGGCGCAAGAAGAGCACGCGCTGGTCGTCGGGAGCGAGGCGGTCGTACTGCGCGTTGTCGAGCAACACGTCGGGGTCGTAGTCACGCTGGCCACACACGGCCTTCTCCAGCTCGAACCACTTGAGGTACGCGATCGCGGCGCGCGGCACCACCTCCAGGAAGCCCTCTCGCAGCGCGTCCAGCTGCGGCGCGAACTGCCGCACCAGCTTCCACTCACGCACCAGCGCGGTGTAGAGTGACGCGTTGCGGCTCGTGACGGGGATGCGGTCGCCGCGCTCGATGAGTCGGTGCACGCCCCCTCTGTCGTCCGCCACGGTGAAGCCGCCAGGGCACATTGACTGCAGCGCCTCATCCAGCGTGGCGGCATCTTCACCACCCTTCGCGAGCTGCGCCTCCACAAACGCGAGTGCGTGCGACGTGGCCTGATCCATCTGTGCCAAGTCCTGCGCGATCGGTGCGTCGCCGAGAAGGGCCTTCCACACGACGCTGGGCAGGAAGAGGGAGAGAGGCTCACCGCCACGGAGGCAGCCGCCCATGAGTCTGCCAACGAAGAGGTAGATCATGCGCGCAAAGGCCCCGTTGCAGCCCGAGTTGGGGATGAAGAGGTCGCGCGCCTTGCCCATCTCACTGCGTTGATTGTCGCTGGGCACGAAGAAGGGCAGGGCCGTGCTCATCAGCTCCGACGTCATCTGCGACAGACACTCGCGATAGGGGCCGCCAACATCCTCGGCGCCTTCGCCGCTGAAGAGAACGGACCACAGCTTCTTGCTGGTGAGGAACATGTCTGGCTCGCGTCTCACGAGGAGGCTGTGCACCTGGCCCACAAGACTGCGACGGACGCGCTCTGCGACGGAGACACTCGTGTCGCGCGCTACGGCGAGCGCAGTGCGGCGATTCAGTGTCAGCCGCACACCATCCACGGCCCCGTTGGACGCCTTGAGGAACCCTTGCAACACCTGCAGGCCCACGTACGGCAGGCTGCACGGCCGGCAGAGTGCCAGTGCCTGCCGAATGGGGTGCGCCTGAAGCGCCCACGCCGCGTCAGAAGCGTCCACGCCGAGTGGCAGCACGCCACAGTGTGCGAACGGCAGGAGGACTTCCGCGATGCCACTCACCGCCTGGATGCGGGCATCGTCGCTCGCGTCACGCTCTGCTGCTGATGCTGCTGGTGGTGTGGGAGTTGCCTCGCCACTCTCTCCTGTCATCGTGCTGGTGGTCAAGGCCGACGTGTCCAGGCAGTACGCACTCAGCGAGCCGGGATTGATGTCGACCGAGGCGCACAGCAGAGCCACCTTCCTCTCAATCGCCCCGTCATCCGCTGGCGCGGCAGTGCTGCTGGGCGGCAGCGCTGACGTGTGGTCGGCGTGGAGAACGTGCTCAACGAGCCCGCTCCACAACGCGGCCGACGCCTCGAGAGACTGGTAGCCTTCGGGCGGGTACTGCACCTCGCGTGAGCCCCACCTCACCAGCACCACGCTCTTTCCACGCATGTACACGGCAGGCGTCAACCCACCGCCGCTTGGTTTCCTGAGCATGCCATCACAGACGTTCGCGAAGATGGCAGTGCGATCGGATGTGCGCGTTGCATCTTGTGGGTTGGGGACGTCCATCAGCGACAGGGGCTTGCCGTTGAGGCTGAAGGCAATCGTGCCAGCGTCACAGTCCAGGGCACAGCCGAGGACGTCGCCGACCGTCCAGGACGTGTGATCCACATTGCGCTGCACGTTGGCGTGCTTGGCGACCATGCGTTTGCCTTCCAGCACCCACGAGTTGTCATCCTCGCCTAGCACGGTGCTGCCGTCGTTGCGGTACGTCGTGGTGGTCCAGCCGACGCTCAGGCCCGTTTCCATGCCGGCCCAGACGGTCACTTCGTAGTACCACTTGCCGCCCGTGACGGAGACGGTGCCGCGCACGAAGCCCTGCGCCGCATCCTCCCAGCTCACGAGGTTGCACGGCGTATCGTCGGGTGCCGAGATGGCAGGGTCGCCAGTCACGCCACGCCGCGTCGACATGAGACGCACCCAGAGCGGGCCGCTGCGTCCAGCGCACTGGACCCTCATGCGGGCCGCCATGGCGTTGAGGCAGCGCTGCGCCACGGCCGGCAGCGTGCGTTCTCCGGTGGCGGTGGCACGGCGTGGGTCGTGTGACTGCCGTGCCCACTGCGCCGTCAAGGCTAACAGCCACACGCGGCACAGACTGGGGTTGTTGTAGTGCAAGGGATCGATCGCAAGGTGCTCTGTGTAGGGTGGGTACAGGAACTGGGTGCGGCCAAGGTTCACGCGGCACTGAACGGGTCGTTCACCCTGCGACTCCGCCGTTAACGACATGGCGATGAACGGAAAGAGTGCACCACCGCTTGTTGGCACAGGCATGTCCATCCGGTCAAATGCACCGAGGCTCTGGCCATTGACAGTGCAGCTGAGGCTGCGTTGCTGCAGATCCAGGGAGACGCCAATGGTGTCACCACATTTCCACCGTGAGCGCACCATGAAATCTTTGGAGACGCCGTTGTGCACACGGCACGAGCGGACCCCGCTGAAGCTCCACGAGCGGGCGTCTGCGCCAAGCACGTCTTCGGGCACCGCATTTTGGGTCGCCTCAAAGTCGCCACTGACAAAGCCCACGGCGAACTCGCGGCAGAGGTGGATCTCAGACGGCACAGTGACCTCCCAGTAAAAGACACCCGCCGTGCAGCCCGTGGAGACGCGGCAGAGCAGGCTCCTGCGGCCCTTGTCGAGCATCAGGCCCCACTCGCCAGACGGGAGCTTTATCGCGGTCGGCGGCGCCACACACCCACGGACGCCTCCTTCTGATGGATAGGTGTACTGCATCTGCACCTGCTGGTCACTCGCCGTGACCTGCGTCGAGTCGTCCCACAGCTTGATCGTGCGCTGCCAGCGTGCCTGGATCACCCGCTCCACGGAGAGACCGTGCCAGACGGCCTCCAGGTGCATCGCGGCCGCCAGCACACCGTGAAGCTCTTGGTAGTACGCGTTGTACGTTCCCAGCGACTGCGACCGCATCGTCTCGGGCACGCTCACTTCTCGCTGGGCCCGCAGCCGCGTCATGAGCAGGCTGTTGATTGGGGCGAGCAGGATGTGCAGTGGTGCGCGCGCATGCCGGGCAGCCAGCGGGAGAAACGACCAGGTCTGCAGCAGCTCTGCCAGAACCGCGGCGATGTGCGTCGTCTGGTCCACGAACGGCTGCTGCTCACAAATACTGTGCGCGGCGAGGGTGGAGACGAGGCGGCCACAGAACAACGGCCACTCGCCAGCCTCCTCCTTTGCGGTGGATGTGGCCTTGGTCGTGGTGGTGGTGGTGGTGTTGCTGCGCAGGGCCGCGCATAGAGCACTGAAGGCAGCTCGCGCCATGACAGGCCGCAGTGACTTGATGGACAGCGTGAGCGGCACCGAAGCGGCGTCCTCCGCGGTGGTCGCCGGGTTAGCGGGGGCCGTGCGGATGAAGCGCAGATACACGTACGGGGCGTCCGCCGGCAACTCAGCCCCACCCCAGCCGCCGTTCGCGTCCGGATAGCTCGCCACGACGGACGTGAGAGCGGCGTCGCGGTAGACCAGCACCTGCTCCATCTGCCGCGGCTTGCCAGCCTCGAAGGAGAGCGTGACGCCGAGGTCCGAGCGCAGCACCGCCAGAGGCACCACCACGGACACGTCCTTGGGTGCCGTCTGCGAAGCGGGAGGAGTCGGCGGCGTGCCGAGCGGAACGTAAAGCGTGAGCTGGTCCTGCATGTCCGACAGGTGCGTCAGCAGCGAGGCAGCCATGTCTTGCATCAGCGCAACCCGCTCTGCACTCGACATGATCGACTCCCCGCTTGTGCGCAACACGTGCGCGATGAGATCCTGAACAAGCCTGACGTCTGCCACTGGCAGCTCCGCCGTGTGCTGGTAGGCCAGAAGATTGAACAGCTGGGAGAGCAGCTGCCTCTTATCCAGGATACGGAAAATGTCAGTGGCTGGCGACGCGTCGGGCGCCGCACCGGACTCGACAGCGTAAGACGGCCGTGTGCACGTGGTCAGCGCGGCCACCAGCGCCTCGCGTGAGCGGTGCACGCACACGGACCACACCAGATCGAACGCGAACGACTCCATCTGGGCCGGTCGCATCGTGGCGATGAAGTCCTCGAGCATCTGACGTGGCACCGTCGGCGCAGCCGGTGCGCTGGCAGCCGTCCCGTCCGCTGCGCAACGCCGTGGGGCGCTGTTGCAGCCCACGTAGAGCGTCTCCCGCCGCTCCTTGAGTGGCGACAGCGCGTCGTAGCAGAGCGGAGTCCACTGCACAACACCGCTCAGCGTGGCCTCGTACTGACCTGATGTGGACCGCACCGTCTGGCCGCTGCCGGCCTCAAACGTGAACGCACATGGCTCATCGCGCGGCTCCAGCATGGGCAGCTTGCGGTCACGCCGGACGAGATCGGCGAAGGCCTTTACAGAGGCGCGCAGCGTGGTGCCGCTGCTGACGCGCAGTCCACTCAACAGCACCGTCGTCGCATCCAGTGGAATGGCGTCCAGCGTGGCATCCGACCCTGTGCGGCCCACCACGATGTCACTCACGCCTCCCTTTTCCTGCACGAGTGCCTGAACCCGACGCGCTGCGACGGAGCCAGACGGGAGAGTGAGATTCGCCGTGACACCACCCTTGACGAGCGTGATGATGCCACACGGCTCAACGAATAGCGCAATGTGGAGGAAGTCGTCGTAGTCGCCCTTGGTGAGCGGTAGGCTGCACGACCGCGCGGCCTGCGCTGCGGCGGACTCTGCGCCTGTGGTGGTGGTGGTGGTGGTGCCGTCAGGCGATACGGTGCAGTGGAGCTGTCCGCTGCCAATATGCACGCGCACCGTGGTGGTGGTGGTTTCCGTCGCGCCTTGGATCGTCAGCAGGTCAAACTCAATGGGCGGCGGTGTCCACGCACTCTGCACACTGGAGACCTCACCGAGAGGGACGAAGCGGTAGTGACAGAGGAGGATGGCCAGCTCCACGGTGAAGCCCTCTGAGCAGAGCGAGCCAAGTGCAGGGCCGTTCCCTACTTCGCCACCGGTGACGGTCAGCGCACCTGAGATGCGCTGCTGCGGGTGGGCGTAGAAGCACAACATGTCCACCGCGCCGGCGCGAAGGTGGCGCGCAGCGTCAGGTCCCGTCGCGGCACCGGCGCGTCCAGCCAGTGCGGGTGGCGGCGAGACGACCCACTGAGCCCTTTGAAGCGGCACAACTGATCGTACAGATGCAGCGCTGAGGTCGCTGCTCATGGGATTTACCACCTGTGCTCTGACGCGCAGGAGGTTGGCCATGAAGCTCGCGCCTGTGGCAGGTGGCAGCTGTCCTGAGGAGGATGACGTGTCACTGGGGCTGGCCTTTCGGTTCTCACTTGTGCCAGTGCTGGCGGCTGTCACCGTGCGTGGTGAGGCCGTCGGTGAGCTGCGTGGCCGGTTGAGAAGCGCGTAGTTCCACGCGGTGGCGGCGAACTCCTGCAGCTCGGCGCGTCGCAGAGGCGCGCGCAAGACCATGCTTGTCGCGAGGCGGTTCACGGCATGCAGAATGCCCTGCGCTGCCAGCACGCGACAGACCCGCGGCGACACGGCAAGCTGCCGTACGAGGTCCAGAAGTGCCGCCAGACACGCCACGTCCGTCGAGGACACCGCTGCGGCCCTCTCGTTCACGCCGGACAGGAGGTACTCCAGGACAGCCAAGACAGGCGCCAGGAAGGACTGGATGATCACGGCCGCGACCTTGTCGTCACGCGCCCACGCCAAGCACGGCGAGACGGAGGAGCCGTCAGACTCACCCATCGGCATCGTGCTCTCCGGGTTACCGGTGGCGATGAAGACATCGTCTCGACTCAGACTCAGCTCCTCAACGGTCGGTGCGGCACCCACCACCTGCACCGACAGCACCTGGCGTGACGGCGCGGCCTTGTCCTTGCCGTTTTCTTTGCTGCCAGCGGGCTCGGTGCTTGAGACGCCGACGACGTAGCCTGAGAGCGGAAACGCGTTGGATGGCACGCCAGGTGTCGCGCTGCCGGCGCTGTAGACCGTGCACGGGAGACCCCTCCGCGGTGTGTGCAGGAGGCACCCACCAAGGCCAGACAGCGAGACCAGAATCGCCAGCCGAATCCGCATGCTGCTGTTGCTGCTGCTGCTGCTGCTTGCACCTCCTCTTGCGGTGTGAGTCGCACCTTTCCCAAGAGCTTTCGTGTACCGTGCGAGGAGGTGCTCCAGTGTGGCCATGGCGGCCGGGGAGCCGAGGTGGCGCATCCACGGCGCACTCGCCAGCACCACGCGCAGACCTTCCACGGCGTGCGCGGCGACGCCATCCAAGCTGCCCGTCTCCAGTGCGTCGGCGCCACAGCGAACGAGGCACAACAGAGTCATACTGCCCGCAGGGAGCGGGGCTTGCGTCTTGCCCGTCTCGGGCTCACCGTCGTCGGCGATCAGGTCCGGTCGCACAACGGTGGCGAAGAAGGCGTCGCAGCTGGCTGGGTGGCAACGCGAGATGAGCGCCGTTGCCGTGCGGAAGTACGCCTCGTGGATGCTTGCCTGCGTGGTGCTCTCCTGCGCGCTCTTGAGGAGCTCGTGCGCGGTCTTGGCACACGCCACACTCAACTCGCGCAGTACACTGTTGTCGCCGAGGACTGGCGTGGCTGGGAGGGCACCGGCGAACAGGCTCACCACGCTGCAGACGAGGCGCGTCTGGGCCTCGACCCGCTCCACCACGGCTGGCAGGAACGGAAGCGATGAGGCACTGCCGCCGCCTGTGGTGCCGGACGCACACTGATTGCACTTCTCCAGCTCCTCGCAGAGCATTTGCAGCAGCCCGGTCATGAAGTGCACGCAACAGAGCTGATCGGCCGGCGGCAGGTCTGCCCTGCTGAGGGCGCGACAACAGCTGAGGCCGAGGTAGCGGATGCAGTGCCACACGCGCCGCGTGTTGAGCTCACGCGTGGTGACCAACGTGGAGCCCTCGGCGAGCTCCTCGTCATCGTCGATGCTCAGTGCGGGTTGGTTTTGGCCGGCCTCACCGCCCACCGCGACTGCGCCGCGAGACGACGCGTAGAGAGCCGCCTTGTCACGGTGCCGCCTCTCCGTTGTGGATTCGTCACGGAGAACGGGGGATTGCTTGGGTTTCTCCTTGTGCGCCTGCTCAGAGGCGGCACGGCAGGCCCACCACGCATCCTCCTCCGACTCGCCAGCCGCCGCCGCAGCGGAAGTAGCTGTTTTGCCAGTGGTAGCCGTGCCAGCGCCTACAGATGAGAGCCAGGTCGTGTCGGGATGCAGAAGCGCTGCGCTGACAAAGAGACTCCCGTGGCGGGCAAAGACGTCGGCGACGGCCCCGGAGAGACGCAGGAACGTCAAGTCCCGCGGCTCCCATCCGAACTGGAGCGCGTCGCACAGCACGCTCGTTGGACACCGGTGCAGCTCCACAGGCGTCGCCGTCTCCAGCACTAGCCCGAGTTGCCGCTCGTCCTGTGTGGTCGCCAGCTCGGCGAGATGAATGCGCAGCATTACGGCGTGCACAATCGACGTCAGCTCGGCCCGAAGCGCGACGGGAGCGAGGCGCACGCCGCAGTCGTCGTGAACACCTCGCAGGGCCCGGCTAGGCACAGTCGCGTTGATCGCCGTCCCCACCACCCCGCCATCACCACCACAACCACCACGACCGCCATGACGGTCACTCACGTTGGAGCTCTGCATAAGCAGCGCCACGCACTCCACCGATGACGGCACGCGCACCAGCAGCTGCTGCAGGGCCTTCAGACCCGCGCGGCGCAGTGTGGCGAGTTGCGCGGCCCTCGTGTGCAGTTGCCCCAGCTTCTCAGCAGTCAGCTCTTCAGAGAGTAGCACACGCGTGACCATGGAGATGGCCTGTGCCAGTGTCAGCGCCTCGGCGCCACCGCTGACGGCACGCCGCAAAGCAAGCCGCTCGCGCACTTGCGCGATTGCACGGCGCCACCGTCGTCGCGGTGCGGACAGGCGCGCGTCGGCTGCTGTTGATGCTGCACTCGCGCTGCCGGGTCGTGACCAGCCGCAGGTGAGGAGCGTCTGGTACAAGGGATCCCGCAGAACGTCGCTCTCCGACGCGTGCGCGGCCGCGAGTAGGAAGTCGCAACGCGCCGTGAGCTCCTCGGCAGCGGCGGCGGCGGCGAGTGCAGTCGACTTGCCACCCTCGCGAAAGCGCGGGAGCAGCGCGTTTCGAAGCGGCGCCAGACGGCGGAAGAGCCGCGTCAGCTGGGTGGTGAGCCACGCCTCGGACAGCCTGGCGAGTGCATGAGTGTTGCTCACGTACAGCATCGTCACGGCAGCCCGCGTGAGCACATCCACCAGCGCATCGGGAGTCGTCTTGCCCAACGCGTCCTGCGTCCGCTGAAGTGCCACGCAGCGTTCCTTTTGCGACCGCTGCAGTGCCAGCGCCTCTTCCTGCCGGCGTGTGCGCACAACGGGTGACTTGGCCGGGGCGGTGCCGCGCTTGTCGCCATCGTCGAGGTGCATGCCGTGCGCCAGGAACGGACTCGACGTGAGCCATTGCGCATCGTCGGAGGAGGTCGGCGAGGCATCCCCGGCCGTCGTTGGTGCCGCCGCATCCACACGATGCTGCGTGACGGTGGCGAGGAAGACTGCGGTCCAGCTGATCGCCACCACGGTCGCGTCATGCACGGCCGCAAACGCACCCGAGTACGGGATGCGGTCCCAGACGCCGTGACCGCTCACACCACTGTAGCACAGCTGCCGGATCGATTCCGTGAGTGGCACGAGAGTCTGCAGCTCGCTCAGAAACCACGCCGCGTTGCGAGCGGTCAGGGCGTACGGAAGCGCGCACAAGGCGTTGTGGAGTGGCGTCGCAAGGAACGACATTTCTGCCGTGTTTACCAAGGGGTCGCTGAGGCTGCGGCGGCGGCTACGTCCCATGCCGCTTGCAAACTCGGAGCCGTCGTCGGGATCAGCCTCCATCTCAGCGAGACGCCCTTGTGAACCAAGTGGAGAGGCGTGCACAACGGACAGCGACTGCGACCGCGAGGTGACCAGGAGAACCGGTGCGGCAGTGGTGGTAGTGGTGGTGGTACTTGGTGTCGTCTTCTGTCTCTCACGGAGAAGGCATTGAAGGCCGTCGCGTGCGGCCTGAAAGAGCGAGGCGTAGTACGTCTTGAGCGCGTCGTGGTGGTGCACCTCTGTCTCCTCATGAATCGCAAACGGCACCGTGACACTGGCGTAGTCCGCTTCGCCGTCCCCGCCGGCGTTGCTCGTGTCTGCGGTACTGGTGGTGGCGGTGGTAGTGGTTGTCGTCGTGCCATCCTTGCCGCGTCGCGGCGTGCCGGGTGTGATGCAGGTGCCGAGAAGCAGTATTTGCAGCGTACTGAAAATGGTTGAAAGAGCAGCGAGCTCGTTTCGCTGCGCCGTGGTCGCGACGGTCTCGTTTGCGTTCATCGCGGCAGTCGGTGGTGCCGTCGTTGTCGCGCCGGCAATGCAGGCCCGCATCTCCCGCAACGACGCGGTGAGGATGGCATCCAGCAGATCCTGCACGCGCTGCAGCTTCCTTTGCTGGGCCTCGAGAAGCTCAGTCAGCGAGAGCGACACGCGGCGCCGCGTGGGGGTGGAGGAGAACGGCGCACCTGCCTCATCCTTTGACGGCGGCGTCACGGAGAGCAGCGCAGAAGCGGTCGGAATCGACGCAAAGCTGCGCTCGAGCGCCTGCTTCACCACGTCCATGGCACTCGGCGTTGGGCCCGCCGGCCCCTCCGTCTCGAGCGCACGCTTCAGCACACTTGCGCGGAGGTCGACGCTGGCAAAGATGAGATCGACACCCTCGCGAAGCGCTTCCGCTGCGGCCTGCAGCACATCAGTGGGGAGCACGGACGCGCCATCGTTGAGGAGGTTTGCAAGCACGGAGAGGAGGCGACGCACGGTGGGCACGTTTGCATCGAGCCGCGTCTGGGCGGGCTCGTTGGCTCCCAGGGGTGGCACAAGCTCTTGAAGCACCGCGTGCTCGTCGTCGGCGGTCATCTGCAAGTCGAGGACAGACGGATGGAGCCGGTACACCTTGGCGCTGCGGAGCAGTCGGCACAGAACACGCAGCACTGTCCGCACAACCAGAGGACCGTTGTCGTCTTTGAGGCTGATGGTGCGCCGCGCGTTGCTGCCCTTGACGACGCGCACGTACTCACCCAGCAAGGCGACCACCTCGTGAATTGTCTCTTTGCACACGTCCTCTCGGAAGGGAGAGTAGAGGTGCGCACGTGCAATGCCAATTGGGAGCGCGGCATGAGCACCGACAACGCGCAGCAAGCACTGTGCCGCCTCGGCGCACGTCAATGACGCGTTCTTGGTCTCGGGGTTGGTCTTGCCCGGCTGCGTGGTGGTGTCCTCGCTCTTGGTGACAGTGCTGCTGCTACTGCTGCTGGCGTCATAGATGTTCAGCTGCAGGTTGGCCGACACGGGCGGCGACTGCTGACTGACGGTGGCTGTGTCGCACGGCAGCTCAGACCGCTCCGCGAATGGCAGCATCGCGACGGCGAGGACGGTCTGCTTGGTGCCCGCGTCGCCACCTGGCACAGCATCCATGCGTGCGCGCGCATCGGCGGCGGCCTCGACCATGCTGAACACACGGCCGTGGGGATCGCTCGCCACAAGGCCGCGCGGCATCAGCTTCGGCGGCACCATCGTCACGCACGGCTTCGCCTCACCCGACTGCGCGTCGTAGAAGGTCAGGGCGATGCCAGTGGGCTGCGCGTACGGTGCGACGGTGTCCGCATCCTCGGCGATGACCGAAGAGAGGGCAATGTGCCCGCTTGGCACGACGAACACGTGGCTGGGGTCGTCCCACTGGTGGAGGCAGCTGCACTTGGGCGGCGGCGGCGCCGCGATTCCGGCCTCCGCGCACGTGGTGCTCCACAGGTGCTGCGACGGGGGCCACGCCAAATGGTGAAACTCGCCGACGCACACACCATGACGCGGCGCCATCGCCTCGGGTGGGAGATGGATGGCTTCGCCACTCGTGTTGACCTGGGAATAGTTGAAGACGACGTTGCCATCGCCTTCACAGAAGAGCAGCTGGCGCACCAAGCCTGGCTCGGTCCCGCTGAGTAGCCGTGCGTAGTCGCGCGCGACCTCCGTCGCGGACCGCCCGGTACGCCACACACGGAAGCCCGCGAGCACACACGCGCACTCCTCGCCAAGGCACCAGCTGAGCTTCGGCGTGTCGAGTGACACATGCGGGCCTTGCGTGTTGGCCGCGACGCGTGCACCGTCAAAGTACAGGTTCCACTTGCCGTCGAAGACGAGTGTGATGTGGAGAAACTGAGTGTCTGAGAGCGGCGAGAGCGGTGCAAAGACGACGCAGGCCCCACGCGTGTCGTGGCGGTAGCCGCCCCGCACGCAGCGCGCGCCGTCCAGCACGGCGGTCTCCACGAACACCTCGCCGCAGCTGCTCTTGTCGCCGTGGCGGTAAAACGTGGTCGCGGTGGCGGTCCTCTCAGGCAACTGCACGAGGAGCTCGACCGTGACGTGGCCAGAGGTGCCTTGAAGGATGAGTGGCGAGCCGAGATCGACAAACCCAGTCTTGCTGAGCGCTAGGCAGTGCGACAGAGACGCTGTCACTGCCGGGTCGGGCCCCGTCAAAGCCACGCGCCGAAGTGGCTTCAGTGGGAACGTGCTGGAGGGGTAGATGACCAACTCCAGCGCGGCTGACGTCGCTGACGCTGACGTCGAGGACGCTGCAGGCTGGCTGTCACGCTTTTGGCTGGTGACAACGGCCTTGACGCGGGCCTTGCGGCGCAGCAGGACAATGGTGTCGTGCGCGGCTGTCGCGATGAGAAGAGGCGTGCTCGACACGTTCGCAGCCCAGAGCGCACCCGCTGTCTCCATCGAAATGCAGCGGCGCACCTGTAGTGAGAGGTTATACTCGACAACAGCCGTTCCGCTCGCGCGCATGCGGTCTGTCATGAGAAACACAGCGTGCGTGGTGACGGCGAGGCTCGACTGGGATGCCCCAGCGCACAGCTCCGCCGGTTCTCTGGTGCTCTCAAGCGTGACGAGCTGCGCCGCTTGGTACTGGCCCCACTTGCTGAGGTGATCGCGGGTGTGGACGTACACCATGCCACCGCCACCGTACCCCACGGAGAGAATTGGTGCGTTGCTCTCGAGACGTGTGGGGATGGCCAGCGTGGAGGCGCGCGTGGAGGCGGTCACCAGTGCGCGCTGCACGTCAAACAGGACTGGCTGGGGCCACAAGCTGGTCGCCACACTGCCGTCGTCGCACGCGGTGCGGCGGGTCGTGTGCTTGGAAAGCCACTGCGTCGTGCTCTCGGTGATGGTCGAGGTCGGCGGTGCCTTGAGCAACAACCGGCAGCTTCGCAACAGCTCACTCACCTTGCCGCGCTGCACGGACAGCACCATCAGCAACGAGAGCAGCCCCGAGAGACGTGGCGAGGCTCGTGCTGCTACTACTACTGCAGGTTGTGTCATTTCAGCCTCCGCGACGTCGGCCACGTTGTCCGCCGCGAGTTGCAACGTTGACGGCGTGAGGCTCGTCACTGGCGGCGCCGCGTCCTCATCCGGAAAGTCAGACGGCTCGCGCAGGGCCAGCAGAGACTGGGAGAGGAGATACGCCAGCAGAGAGAGTACCAGCGGGTCCGCCACAGCCGACGGCGTGCGCGCCGCCGCGACAAACAGGTGAATGAGCAGCACGCCGCCGCACTCCATCGCCGCATCGTAGCCGCCAGCGCCGCCGTGCACAGCTCGCCCGCCCGCGCTGAGCCGCGCCCGTGCGTTTTGCGCGGCACTCAGCACGGTGTGGCGCAGGTAGGCTGGCGTCACAGTCGGTGCGAGAAACGGCGCGGCCAGTGGACCGAGTTTGGCCTGCTTGTGCAGCGCGACAAAGGCGTTACGCAGGACGGTCAGTCGGGCGGCGATGCCTTCGCAGCTGGCGTAGCGGTGCTGCACGGCACCCCCGTCGACGCCACTGTCGGTGCTGCCGGCAAAGGAGTCGCGCTCCAGACCGAGCCGGATCAGCGAGCTTCTGCGGATGCGCTGGAGATGCAGCTGGGCGAGGTTCTCGGCAAAGATGGGGCTGTAGAGGTAGGAGTCAAGCCCGACACGCTCGAGCTGCTCCCAGCTCAGCGGAAGATACGACGGCGCGCACGGCAGGGCCATGCGATCGACCCAGTTCTGAACCTTTTCATTGCGCTCGTGGACGAGGTGATACTCGAAGCGCACGTGCTGGTGCCGGTAGTGGAGCGAGACGGCGGGGAACACCTCCTGCGTGAGGTTGCTCACGTGCCCTGAGGCTTGCTTGTTGCCAACCCGCACCACTAGCTTCGCCGCGTCGTAGTCGAGGAGAAAAATGACCCGATCACCCGTCCCGAAGGTGACATTGTCGGTCTCTGAGTCCTGCCGACGCCAGTGGCCGTAGAACTTGCCGGCTCGGCTCAGGCACCAGCCACCGCCCTGGGAAATAAACGAGTCGTATTTGGTGAAGTTCTTCGGCACGAGCCCAACCATGAGGCCGCTGCCGTCTGTCGTTTCACCTTGATCTTCGATGCGAAGGCACCACTCATGCACACCGTGATGAATGCCCTCCGTCACCTGCAGCGTGACCCAGCCAATCCCGTTCTTCATCGCAGACGACTCCGCCACGACGGCATCGCCGCGATTTGTGGTCGTGTCAATGAGGAAGTTCTTGCGAGGGACGGTGCTCTTGTCGACGATGGTCTGCAGCTTGTCGACCAAGTTGGCCATGTGAGGTGGGTCATGCAGGCAGCTGTACGACACATCGGTTGCCGCCTCAATGTACAAGTGGCCGAGGTGGTCCATTGCTCACGTCGGCGTTGGAGACAGCGCCGCAGAGTAGAAGAAAAGAGGAGGCGCAGCCGCAATAGAAACACCACCAACCACAACAACAGTAAAAAAGGTGGTGGAACGAAAACAAAAATGTCCCAGAGGAGATAACAAGAAGGGAGACAGGAAGCACCAGAGAAAGAGAGAGAGTGGCAGCCGAACTATTTACAGAAAAGGGGGAGGGAATCGGTTGGTGGCAAACACACAATCTGTAAGAAGATGCTCTGAAGAGAAAGAACAAGAAAGAAACGGGAAACGGGAAAGTGAAGAAGAAAACAAATGAGCCAGATCAGGTCTTGTCTGTGTGTTCGATGGGAGCGCGCGTTGCGCGGATTTCTTGTGTTAACGAGAAAAATAACAGGAATGACATGAGAGAGATGAAGTGGTGCGTGAGTGAGTGGGGTGTGTGTGTGTGTGTGTGTGTGGAGAGTAGACAGCCATGTGAAAAGATTCAATGCTGCAGACGCCTGCGTCGACTCCAGTCGACTCCACAAGACAAAGCGAGAGTGATACTGATGCGAGCTGAGTGGTGCACTGGAGCTGTGCACGCACGCACGCGAGTACTGGACTCGTTCACCTCAGCGCTCTGTTCATCCCACTCAGTGGGCATTGAAGAGTAGAGGGGAGGGCGAACAAAGGTAGAGGAGACGAGGCTGTCCACGCTTTTGCTGGGTGGTAATTGGCGTCCAGTGTTGACGTCGCACCGCTGCTTTTGCGTGTGGCATTCGTCATTCGTTTGTTTGCTCGACTATAATGTATTTTGTGTGTTTATATCGCGTTAAGGACGCTCTGTCAGAAAGTCCAACACCTGAGTTGGTTGGCGGTGGCCACATTGTGTGTTTTTTTTGATCTGTTTCCGTTCTGTCCAACATTCTGCCGGTGCGCAGCAGAAGAGGATATGTCAACAAAAAGAAGAAAAAGGGTCACCACGTTCTGGGTGGATGATTAGACACCGGACTTGGCAATCGCGTCGCTCATCTGCTGAACCGCCTTTGCGGCAATCTCAGGCGACGGGAGGCGCATCACAAAGCTCTCAGGAAAGCCTTGCTCATCGTCTGTGAAATCCTTGGAGCACGACCAGAGGATCGACTTGGCACTCTTTGGGTGCAACTTCACGGTCATGCCCTTGACGAGGTAGTGCTGGGCCGCGAGCTTGCCGACGCCTTCACGGCGGAAGATGAACATGTACTGGTCCTTCTTGTCCTTGCGCTGCATCACCCTGGCCGTGCCCTGGCCGCGCTCCTTCCACTGATTCTCGCCCTCATCGAAGCGCATCAGCTTGCCTTCCTGCTCCCAGACAAGATCGTACCGCTCCTCACCGCTAGTGACTTCCACGGCGGCGAGGCGGGCGTCTCCTCCGTCGGAGACTTCAATCTCCTCAATCTCCATCAGCTCATTTCCGTTCGCATCGGTCGGCATCCTCGTTGCGATTGTTGCTGTTCTTGTTTGGTATTCGTGTGCGCGCACCAAAAAAAAAAGGTGGGTAAACTTGAAACGAGAACGGGTAAAACACCAACAAGAAGAAGAAGGGAAGCGGTGAGGAAAGATGAGAAGGCCTGTGCAGAAGGGGGGTGGGGGGAAGGAAAGAGGGCTGAGACATCACATTTTCTTCGTTCAGTCTGTCTCAGCACAAAACACAACCGTCGGCCATCTGCATATATGTGCATCAACGGCACCCTGGGAGCCTACATCTTTTCAATTATCTTTGTCTCTTTTTTTTTTTGTGTGTGTATGCGGTTGTTGTTGTTTCTATCATCTAAAGAATGATCGTGTTCGGGGGCATGGACAGCTCTCTCGCTGTCGTCTGCGGTTGTGCTGGTGCTGCGGATGCCCGAGTGGTGCCTTTGGCGTCCACCAAATCCGCCAGCGAGTCCAGGGAAAAGCCAGAGGAGGACGGCGGACCATCAGCGTCGCGTGGGCGCTTCGCACGTGCACCAAGCGAGTGGGCCAGCGACTCCACCTTCCAGATCGGCACGACCGGCGCACTGGCGTCAGATCGGCAGCCAGCCGCTGAGCTGAGGTGCGTGCCCGTCCAGCCGTCGCCGTCGCGGCGCAGCCGAAATCCTTTGCGCACACCCATCTCCAGCTCCTGCTCCTGCTGCCGCGCGAGTGTGTGGGCAGTCAGCGTCTGGAGATCGTATCCGGCACGGTCAGGCACGTGTGGGGCGAGCGGCGTCAGCCAACGCACCGTCGCGGTCAGCGCCGACCCCTGCGATGCGTTCCCCGAGCCGCCAGGCACGTGCAGGTAGTGGTTCACAAACGGCGTTCGCAGAAGCGGCCCGAGGCGCTGCAGGATGATGGCGGCCCGGCTTGGGCGGTAGTGCAGCGGGGTGATGGAGAGCGGCCGCAGCACCTCGATGAAGCGGATCGTCTCGTCAGGCGCGCAGTGCAGCGTCGTGGGGACCTGCCAGATGCGCTCTGGCGCACCGCGGCGGCGCTGCAGCCTGGCCCAGCCAGAGATGACGACACCGTAGAACGGTGCTCCGAAGCTGGCCAGGGTCGCCTCTTCCAGTGCCGCGTCGCTGATCTTGGCGCGCGAGCCGACAACCTCGATGAGAGGCAGGTTGAGACGCGCCACGTCATGACGGCTCAGGCGGGTACCGTTGCTCTCGGCGTCGAAACCGTCCAGGAGTTGTCGGTACTGCGAGTGGCTGATGAAGCGGTCGAGCTGCAGAGGGTAGAGCGCCTTTTCACCACCGCGCGCATCCCATATGCGTGCCGCAGCGCTCTCCTCCTCCTCCTCCTCCTCCGGTACTGTCTGACTCGAGCTACCGACGGCTGCAGTACCGGAGATGTCGTGTGTGGGGCTGGCGGTGGTGGCGCCGTCGACCGTCGCGTTCAGCTCTGCGGCGACCAGTGCGAGTCGTTCATAGCGGTCATCGTCGATGAGCGCACGAGTGTCGAGCCGAGTGGCAAGCTGTTGGATGAGCAGCTCCTTGCCGAACTGGTTGTGCAGGTAGACGCGGATTTTGAACGGGAAAATGCGCGGCGGTAGCGCCGTGGTTGGATCTGCCTGCTGCACCGACAGACGAAACTGCTGTCTCTGATAGTCCATGCGCCGCCCAATAGCCTCGATGGCCTCGGCGGTCTGCTCCTTGTTCAGCAGCTTGCTCAGCACCTTGGCACCGCTCATGGATACGCTCGGCACGCCCGAGGCGACTGGCGCGGCGGCACGCACAGGTTCGTCGTCAAAGACACGGAACAGGTCCTCCTCGTCCTCTTGCCCCTCAGTGGGGCTCGGCGCCGGGTTCTGTTCTCTGTGAGTGCTGGTGATGCCGCTAGTGGGCGGTGCGTGCCCGGCCCATGCGCGTCTCTGCGCTGGCGCCTCGATCTCGACGCCCAGGTGCAGCCAGGTGTCGTCAATGAAGACGTGGTCGACGCGGTGAGCGGCGAAGAAGGCCTGCAGCACCGTCGGAGCCAGTGTGCCGGCTTCGAACTTGAAGTCGCCGGTGTAGAGCAGCGCGCCAAAAGGTGCTTCGAGGTAGAACATGACACTGCCAGGGATGTGGAAGGCGGGAAGCAACGTAACGAAGACAGCCTCCGCCGTGTCGTGAGCGTCAGTGGGGAGAGCTGCATTGCCAATATGATGGCCCAACACGGCGGAGACTGGCGCAAGCAAACGTGTGCGCCGCCAGAGCGGCAGTCCCACAACGCGGTCTTCCAGCTCCGAGCCGAATCGCCGCAGAACCAGCGCACGTGTGATGTCACTGCAGATGATGATCCCACCACACCACGATCCGCTCAGTCCCTTCATGTGATCGGTGTGGAAGTGGGACAGAAGGAACACAGGACTGCTCGGACAAACCTTGGCCGCCGGCCCGCCGAAGCTGTCGATGCTCAGAGGAAGGTACGGCACCTTCATGGTGACACTGTTCCAATCAGCTCTGGAGACACGGACAGAAGAAACACAAAAGATGCGGATAGTGGCGGGATGGTGGGAGTGGGTGGGGACAAAAGATAAACAGGGACCATGAACGGCCAGCCGCACATGAAGGTGAGAGGGAAGGGAATAAAAAAATAGGAGATGATGGCAGGAAACAGACATAAACAACCCGCGTGGCATCCCACGACGTGGGCAAGTCTCGCCGCATGAGGTGGGCTCGCACAACAGGCAGTCGGAAGGCATCGCGAGGAACGACACTCACAGACAGAGAGCAAGAAAGAGAGAGAGAATAGGAGCACGGGGAGACAATCTTGCTCATGTCTCATCTATCGTGTTCTTCCTTGTCCTGTGAGGATTTCTCTTTACAGTTTTTTTTTGGGGGGGGGGCCACGCGTTCACCTGTGGCCAGGCAACCAAGATAGAGAAAGAAAAAGAAGAGGGAACAGAGAAGCAGTGGATGCAAAGAGAGACAACACTGCGCGCACGGGGCAAATGCCACACATCACTTTCGCATCCCCATCATGCTGACGATGTCAGCATACGCGTACGCGTTGCCCAGCTCTGATGTCGCCTTGATGCGCAAGAACTTGTCCTCCGACACGAAGAGCACATTTTCGTTCCGCCGCTTGAGGAAAACAGCGAAGCCGAGGATGGAGTCGTCGTTCGACGCGGCCTTGCGGTCGTACTCCTCAACGACCTCCATGCGCTTCTGCAGCCGGATGTGACCGTTGTCCTGCTTCAATGCCCCCGTGATCCAGTTTCGCAGCTCGTGGGCGCGCCGCTTACGCCACTCTCTGTCCGTACGCGCCGCGGCGGAGATGCCCTTGCTGGGATCGTCCTTGTGAATCTTGTCCAGCTCATCGAGGGCAGTGAACGGGATGCAGATGATCCACTTCTCCATCAGCAGGTTCAGTGGGCCAGGCTGGGATTCAAGCAGCGACGACGTGTCGAACACCACGCACCGAGGCTTGTTGCTGAAGCCGGCGCCGCTTTTGTTGTTGCTGTTGTTGGTGCCGGCGGCTACAAGTGGGGCGGCCGCAGGTGTGCTGCGCCGACGGCCGTGTGAGCGTGCCGCTCCGCCTGTCACAGGCCCGACCGCGCTAAGGCCACGCATGAGCGGTTCTGGCTGTCCCACGCGGACCGTCTGTGTGGGATTGTCTGCCTGGCTGGCCGTGACGTGTCTCGCGAATGGGGATGGACGGCTGAAGCCGGATGAGGCGGAGGAAGAGCCCCCCACCACGCGAAACGGTTGCGCGGCTGGCGCGCTCAGGTCTGACTGGTAGCGCTCAACGAAGCTGCGCGTGTCGTGGAGCTGCACGCGGAGTGGCGTGGAGAGATTCTCAGAGTGCAGCGAGCTGCGCGAGAGGGAAAGGGGGGAGGTTTCGCCGCGGTCCCGCGCCGTGAAGCGCGACTCGATGGCGTCCGCCATCTGCAAGAGAGGGCTCGTCGTGGCCAGGTTGTGTGCACCGCCACTGCCGCGGCTCCGGCGAAACGGCGAGACCGCACCACCGTGCAACACACTGGCGGCACGCAGCGAGGCCAGAGAAGGGTTCGAGGCAGCTGTCTGAGGAAGGTCTGCTTCCTCATCGGTTTGCCGGGAGCGCGGTGCTGGGATTGGGAAGGGGCGCTGAGTCCCCAGCGGAGGCGAGCCGCCCGCCTGCTTCTGCTGCTGGTGCTGCGTAGGCTTCGCAGACAGCATCTCGCGGCGAAGGCCACCAAGCGTCGGTGATGAAGGGCGGGCCTGCTCGTCCGTCTCACGCTCACGCTTCAGTGTGGGCCGCGCTTTATGGGCTGAGGCCGAACGTGGTGCGGGAATGAGCAAAAGCGGCGCGGCCGACGACGCTTCTTTGGGCACGTCACGCAAGACACGCACCTTTCGCGGCGGTGGCGCCGTTCCCACAGCATCCGGCGCCAGCGCAGGGGTGGCCGCCGCAACGACAGCACCGGCTGGCACGGGCGCGTGCGTGGCCGTTGTCGCCGCACGAAGCTGTTTCAGCGCGCTGACGCCCTTCTGCGTGAGCGCGCTGAGGGAGCCCTTCGGTGTGGCAGCCGACAGCGGCGTCCCCTTCCGTGTCACGCGGACAGCAGGCGACGGTGAGAGGGGCGGTGGTGGCCCCAGTGCGGGTGCCCCGGATGCGACGTCGTCGACACTGGTCGGGGGATTGGGGGTCTGCAGTCGACCAAGGTTGCCCCACATCGCATTTTGGGGTGGCGTAGAGACCGTGAAGGCCTTGGCGGCGTCCGCACTTGCCCGCGCGCCGAATGCAGACGGCTGCACCCAGGACGTGCTTGCCACGGCGTGTGGCTGTGCGTCCTCCTCTTCGTTTCGCGCGACATGACGCGTGACGCTGGCCGGTTGTCTGTGCGCGCCATCGGTGGTGGTGTCCTCCTCATTGCGCACGGCAAGCTGCGGGGCGTGCGTGGGTGGCGCCAACAACGTCGTGGCGGTACCGGGGGACGTCACAGTCGTGGCAGGCTCTGACGACGCACTGGGCCCGCGTCTACGCAGCAGCAAGCCAGGCTTCACCTTGGCAGTCGTGGGCATCAACGCCGCGGCCGGCGCCGCCGGTACTGCTGAGGGTCTATCAACTGGGGTTAGCGAGGAGCGCAGGCGCAGGAACGACATCGCCTTGGCGGCCACCGCGGTATCTAAAGGTGTTGTTGCTTTGGCCGTGGTTGGCGACGGAGCATTCTTCGCAGGTGACGGCGCTTTCTTTGCGGGCGACGCCGAACGCTGGGGAGGAGTCGCACCTTTCTTTGGGGGCATCCAAGGATGTGTATCTACAAGAAAAGCGTGAGTCTACTACGATTAGGGAGACGCTCCAGTGGAATCTATTGTTGGATTGTGCTTTGCGTACGTGCGTGTGTGTGGGTGTGTGTGTGTACAGTGAGCAGAGGATGAGGCAAGGATTGTCCAAAGGATATCCTTGCCGCGTCGCGTGGGTGGCGTTGATGTATATATGTTGACAACAGCTTTGCCTCACCCACTCGATTGCTCTCTATTCTGTTCTTCTCTGTTCGAGGACGATGCGTATGTGTGGGTGGGGGGGGGGAGCGGAGAAGAAAGGCGTAAGCGTCGAATGTGATGGAACCAGAAGGATGAGAGATGGCACTGAAGCGAAAAGGAGGAGGGGGAGGGGGGCGTGAGTTACGTCACGAGAGGCGGCAACGCGTACCTGAGAGCCACCAACAGTGACTCGACCTTGTCACTACCTGTTTTTCTCTTGCTCACACACGCCCGTGGACACAAGATTTTTTGTTTGGTTTGGATTCGGTTTCACAGGCGCAACGGCACTGACAGTGGCAAAACTCCCCCCTGGGACGCTGCGATATGAGACGACAGTCATCGCCAAATATTTTCTTGTTCTTTTTTTCTTGTTTGGATGGTGGACGGTAAGAAAGCGTGATGCTTTCCAACTGGAAAAGGGAAAACAAGTTGGCGGCGGGACGAGCAGCTGTGAGAGTGGCTTGTGCCTACGTACGCACCCACATCAACAACAAAGATAAAAAAAATCAACGGCATTTTTTTTTCTATTCAGTCTCATCGCACAACCACCGTCACAACCATGTTTCCAGATCCTTGTCACCGTCAGTTCATGTACATGCAAAAAAGGGGGGGTGAACAACAACAGCAACAGCAGGGAAAGTGTACAAGAAGGAAAACACGCAGAGGCGCGCGCCACCTCTTGTCTAGTTTACGCAGCGGCCGTAGACTTCTTCTTCTTGGTCCCACTCTTGCGCTTCTTGGCTTCCTCTTCAGACTCCTTGAAGTCCACCTCAGGGTTCGCGCGGCGGTGCGTGAAGGGCAGCGCGGCCTGAAACGCGCGCATCTGATCCATCTCCGCTGGCTTGGCAGCCACGGTGACGCACAGCGCGGGGATAAAGTCGTTGGCGTCGAGCGGGCGGGCGGCCAGCTGCTGCACACGACGGCGATGCAGCGTCCTGTTCACCACCGTGCGCAGCTGCCCGGCCGAGTAGTTGTCCGTCAGCAATGCGATGCGCTCGCACACCTCGGCTGTGGCCTCGTCCGCGGTGCCAGGCGGGAGCTTCTCCGTGATGAAAGCCTTGAGCAGCGCCATGCGGGTCGCGTAGTCTGGCAAAGGAAAGTAAAGCGCGTGCTCAAAGTTGCCGGCGATCGCGGCGGGGTCGGCGAGCCACGGCTGGGATGTGCAGCCAACGATGAGAACGCGGTCTGTCGGCTGCAGTGTGGCGATGGCCTTGAGAAGCGGCTTCTTCATCTTTTTGCCGCGTGTGCGCAGGCCGTCCTTCTTCTTCGCGGCCTTCTTCTCAGGGAAGATCTTGTCGATGTCGTCAATGTAAATCACGGAGGGTCCCTTCATTCGGGCCGCGTAGAAGATCAGCTGGATCGTCTTGGCGAGGCCCTTCGTGACGGGAAAGTTGCCCGGCGACAAGTTGAAGAAGTTCGCGCCAGACTCGTGGCATAGCGCGTAGGCCATCATCGTCTTGCCGCTTTCAGGGAACCCGTAGAAGAAGAGCGACTTGCAGCTCGGCGCGAGGTCGTGAATGATTTGTGAGCCGAGAGGGAGAACGCCGTACTCGGCGACGGCACGGCGCAGGTCCGCCGCCGACGGGTCGCTGAGCCAGCCGGACTGCTTCAGGTACTGCTCGAAGAGTCCCTCAAAGCCCTCCTTCTTCATTCCCAGTGCCTTCTCCACGTCGTCGTTCCAGTTGCGGATGATCTTCTGCCACTTCTTCTTGATCTCCTCGTCGGGCTTGCGTGTGCGCAGGGCGATGTCAAGCGGGCCAGCCATGACGTTCTCATCGCCGAGGAAGTCGCGCAGACGCACCAGCGGTGGAAGCTGCAGCTTGTTCTCGAAGATGGCGGTGTTGGTGGCGGTCTCGAGACTCACACCCTTGGTTGGGTCCTTCAGCTTAGGCTTCTTGGGTTTCTTCTCCTTCTTGGCCTTTTTCTTCTTCTTGGACTTCTTCTCCGCCGCGAGTCTCTCCTTGAGGTTGGTGACCTCCATCATGACCAGCTGATCAACGCACTTGCGCAGCTCCGCCATCACACCCTGCGGCCCTTCGAGGAGTTGCTGCCGCAGGACCTGCTCATCCACCGTCTGGTCGAGCTCGCCGTTCTCCACGTACGTGTGGACAAACTTCTCGCGCCACTCGGACTGGTAGCGCTCCGCGCCCTCTGCCATCTGCTTCCACTGCGTGCTCTGCGGCAGCGTCACGGGGCCCTCGTCATCCTTCCCGCGTCCTGCGACGGAGCCGGAGCGGCTGCCACGACCGCTTGAGCCGCCCGACTTGTTCGCCGCCCCACTGATGCTGCCGCCGCCGGTGGACCGCGAGCGGCCTGCGACGGACTTGCGCCCGGCAGCGGTGCTGCGGCGGCGATCAGCGCGATTGAGAAGCTGAAGACTGCCGCCCTCCTCCGGCGGTGGCAGCTCCACGAGCGTGCCGTCCTTGTTCTCCAGACGGGCGTACGACATGTGCATGAGGATCTCATCCAGCATCTCCTCCATCCGCTTCGGGCCCTCCTTGGACTTGAGGTTGGACTCCATCTCCACAGTCTTCTGCCGCATCTCGGCTACGTTCATCGCCTGGCGTGCCTTGCGCTCCTGCAGGTTCTGCTGCGCAATGATGCGCTGCTCGTCGCTGAGGATGTCTGGGGTCGCCGTCATGCCCAGAAACGTCTTTTCCTTCTCATACCGGGCGGTGGCGCGCTTGCGTGCGAGGTAGGCCTGCACAACCTTCTGCACCACCGTCGCAGCGCGATCCTTGCCGGAGATGTTGTTGTACTCCTGCGCGCGCCTCGCGGACTCCTGCTGCTGCCGGTGAATCGCCATTTGGAACTTGGCACGCTGACGCGCCTGGCGTCCGCGCTCGCACGTCTGCAAGAGGCTCACCGCCTCCTCGACGGACATGGGCGCGGCCGCGCCGTCGGCCACCGGTTCCCCTGCGGACGACGGCTGCGCACCAGCCGCGGCGGCCTTCTTGGACGGCAGCGGCGCCACGGCGTGCGTTGGGTCCGCCTTGAAGAGAGGATTGCGTTGCGCGACCGAGACGGGCGCGTCGGCGTCAGTGTCGGCGTAGTGTGCCTGCACGGACAGCACGTAGTTGCGCAGCTGCTGGAGCTCATCCTTGCGGTCCTCGAGGATGTATGCCGGCAGCGGGACCTCCGCCTCGCTCGGCGTCAGCTTCTCGTCCAGGAGCAGGTTATCGAAGGCGATGACGTCGCCGCTGTTGGCGGTGATGTGGGCCTTCGTTTCCAGCATGCGGCCAATGCAGCTGTTGAGGAGGGTGCGAACGTCGTGGAGCTTCTGGGGCTGCTTCTCCACCTCCTGCACCACTGCAAGGCGCTGGGCGAGACGCAGATAGCGCAGGTAGATGGAAAGCCAGAATTGGAGAAAGAAGGCGTTGCGACCCTTGGCGTCGGAGGGGATCCGCACTGACGTGATCACGGCATCCTCCTGCTGGAGAGTAGTGAGGTCAGCAAGGATCTGCTGGTATTCAAGTTGATAAGACAACGTAGACATGCTTCGCAAAAGCGGCAATAACGGGAGAGTGAAAGAAAAAAAAGAAAGAAAAAACTTGATTGGCTCTGTTTCCGCTCAGTGCTGCAGATTTACGTGTGCTGATGGCGGCAGCGGATGGTGCTATTGTACAGGAGTGCCGCCTCTTCAACAGAGAAGCAGAGAGAGAGAAGGCGTAGGTGAAAGGCCTCCCTCAACGTGATACGCTACGATGAAGTTGTGGAAGGGGGTTGTGACAGTGAAGAGAATCGAAGGCAGAGGTGACGTGATGGAGACAATAATGAGGAACGACTTTCGCATCAATGAGCGAAGCAGCACCTCGCTGGTCTTGCTTTCGTTGTGTGATGTGGTGCACGAGACTGGACGCTCGCACAAGGCGGAGGGGAGCGAGGCAGCCGAGTGGACGGACCGTCGGACTTGCTGGGGCTCCACCATGGCAGGGAGTCTTGTGTCTACGTGTGAGAGTCTGTGTGCGGCGCAGACTCAGGAATGTGCACCGATCTCTCTCACTCTCACTCGCGTTGTGAGATCATCATTTTTTATGGAGGAAACAGTTCTGTGTTGAGTTAAAGCAGGGGAAATTGCAATCAGCAAAGAGCTGAGGAGTCACACGCGTGGGTCTACCCAATCCACCCGGGAGATTTCTGATGTTTTCTTTTTTTTCTACGCAGCATCCCCCCTTTACGTCACCAACGCAACATGAAAGGACGGAAGTACACGATTGGCAAGTAGAGCGGGGGGGGGGGGTCTCGGAGAGAGGGATGGAGAGGGCAAGACTGCAAACAAACAAGTCAAAGAAAAAAAGAAGAAGAAACAGCAACGAAGGGAAGCACAGTATACAAACAAAGAGTTGGAAGATGAAGACATACAGCAAACAATGGGGGAAATGAACTCTGCTGGCAAAGCAACCAAACGAGCGGGCAGGAAAAGGAGGTTGATTCAAAAAAACGAGGCCGACGAGTAATTGTACACTTACCAAAATCCGACATTCAGTCCTCGCGATTCATCGCTGAAGCTTGAAAAGTAAAGCTCCATGCAAGGCAGAGACACATGTACATACACACACACAAAAAGCAATAACAACAGCAACAGATGAAGGTAAAACATACGTAAGCACGAGAAGAGCTAAAAAACAAAACACGCACGCCGAGGCACGCACAAGAAGAATGCTAATAACTTCGCTCGTGGTCGGCATTTCAAATTAGTGTGTGGCCAAACGAGTCCACACGGCACGACTTGCGTTTCCATGTTTTTCTTTTCTTTGTACACTAGCTGAGCGAGTGGGTATCAACGACGCTCATCGAAAAAAGCAAACACGTGGAAAAGAACGAGCACAGACTTCCCTGAGCATCGGACGACGTAGTGCTCACAACTTGACTCTCTCGGAGCGCGGTTGTTCACTTTCACTACCGTGGTAGTGCGACTGCTCGTCACCGCCAGCGCCGCGGAGAAGATATTGTCGCTCGGCGCTGTCGCGCAGTGTTGGAAACAGGCGCTTTTGGAAGTACCGGGCGCCGAGGTCGATCGTGAGGACGGTGCCGACCCAGAAGAGAAGATAGAACCAGAACTTGGCGCCGGCCATCAAGTCGTAGATCTGCCAGTAGAAGATGGTGTCACCAAACAGAGACGGAATGAGGGAGTAGAAGAACACCAGGGCGAGAAACAGCACGAGCGAGACGACCATGCCAAGCACCTGCAGCCACTGCCAGTAGCGGATGTTGAGCCCAAAGCGGGTGAGCACAATGAGACTCATGCCGCAGAACACGAGGGTGCCAATCAGGCGACCATCGTACCCGTGCGACCGCGTGCCGTCTCCCTTGATCAGGGTTGGGTAGGCGACGTAGAAGAGCAGAAAGGCGTGGAAGATGCCTTCTGCAAACCACCGAATGAGCAGTGGAATGCTAAAGTACTGGCCTCGCGAGAGCGGGGTGTAGAGCTTCGGACGCTGCATCAGCGCCTCCTCGACGAGATCCTTCTCGAAGATGCCCATGAAAAACGGCGGGATGCTCGTGATGATGACGTTGTAGAAGGTCAGCAGCCAGCCATCGAAGAGGGTCTGCCCCGAGTAGCCGACGTAGCACGCGTAGATGACCTGGCAGACAGAGATGATAATGTTCTTGTAGAAGCTGACGGTGATGCAGCTCGCGTTGCGCACAAGACTGTAGCGACCGTGCACGGCGCAGAGGCGGCGCAGGTGCTTGAAGCGCGGAATCGCGTAGTCCGCCGCGAGTGCCGCCTGGGCTCCCTCAAGGCCAATGATGCCGATCCCCACCTTGCCTTCCTGGATCATGGACACGTCGTTCGCACCATCACCGATGGCCAACGCCGTGAGGCCCGTCGACTTCTGGAACATGCGCACGACATTGGCCTTCTGGATCGGCGTCAGACGACAGCACACGGCCGAGTTGACCTTCTGCGAGAGATCGAGGAAGAGCTCAAAGTACTTGTCCATGGCGATGCCAAGAGCGGGACCGTCGATCACAAAGGTGCATCGCCGCTCTTCTGCGGTGCCCTTCTTGGCGAGGTGCTGCTCAATAATGTGGAGATCGGCGCCGACCTTGCGAGCCGCCTCTTCACTCTTCGGGTCGAGGCTGCCCACGTCGATGTGGTCCACGAAGTCCTCGCGCGGGTCGCAGAGGGTCGAGGTCGCGGCGATGGTGACGGCCGTCTCGCGCTTGTCGCCGGTGAGCATCCAGATGATCACACCCGCGCCCAGGAAGAAGGACAGCGTTTCGGGGACCTCGTCCTGCAGCTTGTCCTCAATCGCGGTCGCCCCGAGCAGACGCAGGTCCTTTTCCACCTCGAGGCAGACGACGTCCACGGTGTCCGCGCGGTTCACCAGGGTCTTGCCAGCTTCGATGAACTTCTTGTTCCATGCCTCGAACTGCTCTGGCGAGAGTTCGCGTGCGCAGACCAGCAGCGTGCGCAGACCCACCGAGGACATGTCCGTCAAGGCGGCATCTGTCTTGTCCATCAACGACTGCACATCCGGCGCCGTGCTGAGCTGCGGCTTGATGAAGCTGTCCGCGCCCTTGTTGTACAGTGTGATTTTCTTCGTCGTTGGGTCCTCGACGATGATGCTCATCATCTTGCGATTCGGCGTGAACTCCAGTGTCGCGAGCACACGGAACACCCGCTCTTCCTTCTCGTTCATCAAAAGAGTAATGGTGCGCGTTGTGCGGCCGGTCAAGCGGAAGCCGGCGGCGGCGGCGGTCTCGACCAGCGCCACCTCATCCGGTGAGCTGCCCTCGTAGATGAGGCCGTGCTCCTTGGTTTCGTCCTTGAAGGGCTGAATGGTGTGGCACAGGGCGAGCGCCAAGAAGTACTCGGCGGCGGCGTCGTGCTGTGGGTTGTGCGGATCGAGCACGCGGTGAATCGTCTCGGGAACGTCAGCGTCGATGGGCGTGCCAAGGATGTCGCCGCGCTTGAAGCGCATGACGTTCTCGGTTAGGGTGCCTGTCTTGTCGCTGAAGATGAAGCGCACCATCGCCAGCTGCTCGTTCAGGTTCGATGTGTTTGGCTGGCAGTGGCGCCAGCGGTCGACCATGAACTCCATCATCGCGCAGTCCACGCGCATCCACTGCGCCTGGATCACCTTGCACAGCTCCGTCGTGACGAAGAGCGAGATGGGAATCAGGTAGCTCAACAAGATAAAGTAGGTGAGATAGCGGTAGCCCCAGAGGCGCCCGTTCTTGTACTCCTGCAGAAAGTAGTACATGTACCAGTGCTCCTTATGCTTGGTGTTGAACCAGACCGCGAGTGAGCAGATGATGAAGAGCAGCACGTTCTGCAAGATGAAGATGATGATAATGAGGATGTTCAGTTTCCTATCGAGCGTGGACGACTTGGGTGGGCGCTCCTTGAGGTTCCGAAACATCTTGGTGTCGACGCCAGCGTACGCGACCATGCCCCAGATCCACTCCGTGTTGCGCAGCACGCTGCCACGATAGAGGAACTGGTCCAACGAGAGCGAGATCTCATCATCGTTCAGCTGCAGCATGCCGTTCCACGACAGCAGACCCGGGTCAGGCGGTCCGGTGTGGAGCACACCCTTGACCGACTGGAAGGCCTCCGCGCTGGTCAGGTGCCATGTCGCGTCCTGGGCCTTGCGGCTTTTGAGGTTGGTTTCACCGTCGAGACTGCAGGTGTCGATGAACGCCTGGCCCTCCTCGAGGGAGCTGGCGAAGAGAACGACATCCGCGCGCACCTCCTCACCAATATTGATGCGGATCACGTCGCCCACCTGCACCTCGCGACTCGGGACCGTCACCATCTCGGTCCCGCGCAGGACCTCGGCCGGGAGTGAGTTGGCACGTTTGTCGGCCTGATGCCTCTTGATGTCCTCAATGCCCTCCTTGATGAGGGCGACGACGAGCACAAAGACGAGCGGCGCAATGGCCGTGGCGGGACTGATCGGGGCCACACCAGGAATGAGCGAGAAGATCATGTTCACCAGGAAGTAGATGTTACTCGCCTTTTGGAACTGAAAGAGCAGCGCGAGTGGCAGGAACGTGCTGAACATGTACTTGGACGTCCGAATATAATTGGTGGGAAACTCAAACGGGGCATTGGAGGCCGCGTCGTTCATGTAGACAATCACCTCCTCGTTCTCATCCTGCTCCTCAATCGGGCAGCAGCAGCAGAGCACATTGCAGCAACTGTCCGGAAAGGCAGTGGCTGGAAAGACGCTTCGCCAGCAGGGGTCACGTTTAACCATGATGTTGTGTCGTCACACTGTCTGGCAGTGATGTCTGTCTGTTTTTTTCTTGTTTGGTTGTTTATTCGTCTATTCTCGTGGGACTATCTCCTGCTTTGCCGTGTGCACGCGTGGCAACAGACTGCGGAAACAAACCGAGCAACGAATGGAGTCTGTGTTTACAGTCGTCCGAACGCGTTCAGTGTGTACTTTTGTGTCTGCAGCGACGTACACGATCAGAAGAGGGAGAGAGAGAGAAATGGGAGAGGGGGAAAAGGAAAAAAAAGAACGAAAAGCAAGAGAGGAAACGAGGTTCAGGTATATAGAAGATTTGGGATGTACACCCAGTGCACAATATACAGCGGAAAGTAAAAAGAAAAAAGAACAGCTGACCGTGAAGAGAGCAGATGAGGACAAGAGAGAACGGCAACGAAGAAGAACGAAGAAGAACGAGGAAGAACGAGGAAGAACGAGGAAGAACGAGGAAGAAAAGAAAGGAGCTAGAAAGAGTAAGTGGTGGTAAGTAGAGCGTGAAAAAAGAACAACACAAATGGGCGATTTGAGAGCATGAGGCAATATGGCACTGTTGCTGAGGCAATAATATTATTTCCCTGTCATTCGTGGTCTATGTATACGCCTCGGATGCCAAGCACGTAAACAGGAACGTGAATGAGATGAATCGAACGGAAGTCTCTCCGTCTCTTGTCCGATTGGTTCAACAGTGATCTCTTTTCATGGTCATTCTTTCGATACTTGTTTCAACTGTATATATACGTGCGTGTATGTATGTATGTATATGCTATTGCAAGAAAAAAAAAAGAAAAATGTCACTATGTGTGCTCGGGTTTACACATTACCATGCACTTGGAAAACGCTTGCCGGTGGCACCTTGCCAGTGCGTGTTGCGCACAGCTCGTCCAGCGTCAGCCCAAGGAGGCGCACGAGCGCGGGGTTGCGGGCTAACCATTTATGCGTGAGCCCACCACCAGCGCAACAGAAGGCGTGGTAGCCGTGGTCGGCCGCCGATGCGCAGTTGTCCGCATTGTCGTCAATAAGTACCACCTCGGTGCTGACCCAGTCGGTGTCGTCATGGAGCGCGTCGATGGACACGTCTCGTTGCTGACTGCCTCGCCAAGGCTCCAGCGCACCTCTGGCGACCGCGAGGTCCGCTACGTGGGTGACTGGCGGGCCGCAGGACGATGCCACAACGTCCGTGCACCCCTCGAGGTTACAGGAGAAGGAGGAGGGAGAGACACCACACGTGTGGCTGCCGCTCATGCCGTACGCGGTGTCAAGTGTGGATGCCAAGTTGCGCTCAACGCGTGACAGCCGCTGCTGGAGTAGCCGCAGGTGCGGCAGCTTGCGGTCTGTCCGGCTGGCCGGCATGCACACCACTTGATGCGGCTGTGTCAGGTAGGGGCGCGTCATGGGGAGCACGCAGTCAAGCAGACGCACCACCGTTTTGGCAGGCGTGCGAGGCGGCACGGCGCTGTGCTCCGATCCCATGTGGTTGCCTTCGGTGAAGGAGGCGATCGCCAGATGGTGGCCTTTCGCGGTGAGCAGCTCGCCAAGGCTGTGGAGGAAGTCCGCGTCGACGAACATGCCACGGGCCTGTGGTTGGGACTGAAGGGTGCTCGTGCCCATGTCGCTCAGCCGGTAGCGCAGAATCGTGTGGTCCAGGTCGAGCACAACCAGCAGTGGTGCCACAACGGGTGAATAGCACGGCCTCTCGCGCAGATGCACTGGAATAGGAAGCCTCCCGCTGGGCCAGTCGCCATCGTAGAGAGCGCACAAAAGCGTCAGAGATGGAAGTGATTCGCTCGTGCTGTTCTTGTCAGAGCACGCTGCCTCAGCAACTGGTGGGCCGAAGAGAAGTTCACTCACGGCCGCTTTCCACACGAGAAACAGTTGCTTGAGGGACGTCTCCTTCCCCGACACTACCACTACCTGCGTCTGATCATCCTCATTGTCAAGCTTCATGTGTTGAAAAGAAGTCTATTGAAGCAAAAAAAGAAAAAGGAATTGGACGACAAGTAGAACAAAAAAAATGCGTGAGTGTGGTCCCACGTTGTCCCTTGTCGAGAATGCCAGGGAAAGGGGAGGGGTGAGAGGCATGAGGACGCAAACAAGGAGTACAGAATGTGTGTGTTGTTGTTGCTGTTGGGACGCAATGTTCAGCGGTATTGGAGTAAAGCACAACGACAAACCTAATCCAGGCAGTACACATGCTCTCGCATTGGCTCTGGTCTCGTTGTGATTCTGTTTGATTGTCATCAGAGGTCGTCCATTTTTCTCAGCTTCGACTTTCTGCTTTTTTTTCTTTGCTGCGTGTGTTCGTGTGAGTGTGAGAGAGACACATGGCACCACATGTACGATGACCGCCTTGGTCATAGGAAACCAGCTGCATACGACGGCAGGCGAAGCAGCGCGAGTGATCCGGTGTCATCCGCGAATGCGACACGGTCCTGGCGGTGGAAGAAATCCTCCACGACGCGCAGGGCTTCGACTGGCGTGAGAGGTGTGAGACCCGTCGCAGACCACCGCTGTGGATCAGCGCTGCGAGGAGCGGAGGGACTCGGGTCACGTCCGCGCTTCCGGCGCGCAACTGGCACGGCGGCGGTGCCACGTGGCGCTGGCTCAGTGCAAGGTGCGAGGAGGTCGCGGAGTCGTGGGGGGCCGCACCGGATGAACTGCTCCGGCTGTTGTGTGACGGCCAACTCGCGCGCCGCGTGGGACGCAAACGCAGCCACACGCGGGATATCTTCTGCACAGGCATGCGAGGGGAGCAGCGGAGGTAGTGGCAGTAAACGTGCCTGCGCCAGCTCACACAACCGTGTCGGGTCGCCAGTATCCGCACGCACAACAGCGCAGCAGCTGAAACGCTGGTCGAGGTACGATGCGGGTAGCGGCACCTTGTCCGGCGCTGAGCTCAGCGGCGCTTCTGGCGCCACCGTGGACAGCCTGACGCGCAGCGCGGGTCCCTCGCGACCAAAGAAGAGTGTTTCACTGCGATCCAGATAGGCGCTCGCAGAGGCTGTTGTGTCAGTCGCGGAGCGAAAGTGGATGTAGGCGTGCCCCTTGTGCGTGAGAGCATCCGTGCGGAGCAGCAACGTCTCCGTGCTCAACGGAAACGACTGCCGCAGGAACGACTCAACATCTTCAACAGAGGCTGTTTTAGGGATACCGGATATGAAGAGTGACGCCATGACTACGTCGCACAAGGCGCTCAAGCTTTTTTTGTGTGTGTGTGTTTCTTCACTCGGTCACAACCTACCGCATGAGCATGGCAGAAAGAAAACACCAGGAAGGAAAACAAGATGAGGACGAGGGGTTTATTGGAGGAGGAGCAACGTGAAAATTTCGTGTTGAAGACGACTGCACAGCACTGTCGAGAATCAGTGGTTTAAGGTATGTGTTGACCACAGTACTTTCACGAGACTCACGCACAGCCAGTGGCGCGTGCTTTCAGTACTTGTAGCGATGAGGGAAAGAGTACATCCCACCCGAGGCAACTGTTGCAACACCGCCCATTCACCGATTCTAGAGAGGTAGGGGGGGTGCCCGTTTCATAGCGCCGGACTACTTTGCATGCTTCTATCATGTGAGTTTTTGTGTGTGTGTGTGTTGACGATGAAATGAGGTCGGTCCGTGTTGTAATGCGCTCTTTTTTTTGATCTGTGTGGATCAGCGTGTCTGATGATGGAGTGTCTGGAGGGACGCCGCGACACTCTCCAGAAGGTGCGTGAGGTCAGCGAGGTCCTCGGTCGAGTTGACGTCATCACGCAGGTGGTCGTCGTCCAAGAGCTGCTGCAGATCGACGAGCGACTGCCGCAACGTGCGCGCGCGGATAGAAAAGGTGGTGGCGACACTGGACGCGTCCGACCCAACCGACACGTCTTGATCAGGTGCAAAGATGGGCACAGGCGCGCGGCGGGAGGGGCTGACGCCAGGTCGTCCCGACGCCTCGAACGGTCGCACGTCTGGTGTGTATTCCCCGCTCACCGCCACCGTGGCCTCGGCACCACCATCGGCACCCGCACCCGTGCGGAGCTGGACAGGCGTGGCAGGCGCACTCGAGTCGGACATGGCCGACACTTCCACTGCGGAAAGCGACGACGCACGCACGGCGCCGCCTTTGCTGCCTGCCGTGGTGGCGTACGGCTGTGGACGTGGTGGTGAGCCTGACGGCGACGGTGGGGCGGCCTCACTGGCCTGTGGTCCTGGCGCACGTGCAACAGTACGCGGGGCACGTGTGCCGCGGAGAGGAGCGGACGCACTTCGCGTGGCTGCGGCGGCTGAAGCAGCGGCGGCGGCGGCAGCGGCTCCGGTCGTCGTTGCCTCGCTGTGACGGCCGGTGGCTCGCCGCCCGGCACGCGGGGTCAAGGCCTCCAACTGTTTCTGATGCTCGTAGTAGCCGTTGAGCTCGTTGAAGCGGTTTTGCAGCTCGTGACTTGTCGGTGCGGCGGCCGAGGTCGATCGCCGGGCGCGTCGAGAGGCCGTGACGGCGGCGGGGTCCATGTGGGCCGCCGCCACCAACGGAGGCCGACCATCTGCGATGCGCTCTCCCTCACGAGCTGGCAGCAGCCGCGTGGCAGGTCGGTACGAGGCTTGCGCGTCTCTCAGGCTCTCCCTCGCGGGCTCGCTGGCGCCTCGAGTGGGTGTCGGCGATGGCGACGGCTCACCGACCACTGCACCGTAGACCGCGGACTGCCCGGTGCTGTTGAGAACGTAGAGCCTGACGTGGACTGGTGTGTTGCCGCCCTGCACTGCCACGGCCCGGATCACTGGCAGCGGCGAGGAGGACGAGGAGGACGAGGAAGCTAGCGGTCGCTCGGGGGTGGGCGCGAGCACGAGCCGCTGAAGCAGCTGAAGCGGTTGTTGCTGGGCGCGGTACAGAAGCACCTGGGTGTCGTTGGCCAGCGCAAGGCAGTCGGTGGAAAAGTCGTACTGACACGAACGCAGAGGGAGCCGCCCGAGCGCAACGGGGTCGGGCACGGGGACTGGCACGCAGCGTCCTGTGCGGTCGGTGCGGTACAGGTACGCGCCGCGCGCGTGGACGACGGCGACGTCGCGCAGCGTCCCGCACGCATCGACGATGCCTTCAGAGATGGGGAACTCCTCGCTGGAGAGATCGGTGCCAAGGGGCACGATGCTTTGGGCTGTGATGCCGTAGAGACGGTCCAACACGTACAGCAGCTTCACGAGTGGTGCACGGCAGTGAGCCCGTTGAGACCTCGCACGCCGCAACACCACCGCGGTCGGGCTTGTCCGTGTGCACAGCATCTGCGTCACGCCGTTTCCCTCGCAGAGAACCGCCACGTCACCGGTCGTCGGCGACACCGCGATGTGCATCGGCTCGCTGTCTTTATCGCACGACCACGCCAGAGCGCCGCACGGCTGCCACAGTGTGGACGTGGACTCGGCTCCCGTCGTTTGTGCTGGGAAGTTGAACGCCATCCACTGCTCTTGGGCTGTCATGAAGGCGAGCACGCAGCGGGCGCCGTCGTGGTAGGCCGCGCAGCCTGTGCGCTCCTGCAGCGTCCACGTTGTTCGGGTGGTCGGCTCCAGTGCGGCCAGCGCAGCGCGGGTCCACACCGCCGCACTCGCACCACCGCTGCTGCCGTCGTCCAGCTGTGTTGCTGAGAACGCACCGTCGGCGACGAGCCAGCGCGCGTCACCTGCAGACGCCGCGGCCGGCCGTGCCAGGGCGACCAGTGGCGCGAACGCTCCCACGCGCTCGACACTGACGTGCTCGTCGTCGCCATTGCTTCGGGCTGACGCCTCTTCCGTGCGGCACCGGTACTGGACGTAGCTGCCACCACGGGAAAAGAACAGCAGATGGTGCCGACCTCGCGCTGGCACAAAGGTGCTGACCAAAGTGTCGCCCAACACCGCATCCAGCGCGGGTGCCGGGGACGGCTGCTGTGCAGCCCCAGTGACGACAGGCGTTGCGCTGGGGCTGGGACGAATTTTGCCGCAGAACTTCCACGACCCCGCGCGGAAGAAGCGCACGAGAGCGCCCGTCAGCACCAGGTAGCGCCCCCACATGCGGAGACTGGTCGCGGGACACACCTTGCAGTCCATCCACCGAGAGACGGAGCCGGTGGCGACGTCAAAGGCAACCAGGAAGCCATTCGTGGTCAGCGCGTAGAGACCGCCAGTCTCCTCTTCACCCTCACCGTCCCCACCGTCGGCAGCGACGACGGCAAGACACTGAATGTACTCGGCGCCTTCCAGCTGCGGCACGGACGTACACTGACGGCTCAGAACCACGACGCGCTGCCGCGAAGATCCTGCCGCTTGCCCTGACACAGTGGGCTGGCCCTCCGCCTTCTCAGCACCCGTCGCAGAGGAGCACTGCGCGGTGAAGAGGTACAGACGTGGGCCAGCACACGCGGCGAAGGCACCGTCGATGCCCAGGTGCGACACGCTCGTCAGCGGCTCCATCGCGCCGCGCCAAAGCAGCTGCTGATTCTCGTGGTGCCACAGGGAGAGACGGTGTGGCATCGGACCCTTCTTTTCGGGAAAGCTCGACGAGAAAACCAGCGCGGTTGCCGATGGGGAGAGCTGCATAAAGCACGCGCTGAAGATGCGCTCGCCCGTGACGGAAAACGGCAGGCGGGTCTGCGACGAGAACTCAGGACGTGATGCCTTGGTGACGTACAAGCCGTGGCTTGCGGTGCCGACGCACAGGACATCACTGACGGGGTGGATCGAAATGCACGAGATAACCTCCACTGCAGGCTGCTCGAGCGAGCAGACATATTGGTCTGGTGCGGTACCTGCGCTGTCCTCAGTGATGCGCAGAACGGCAAGCGTGGAGGCCTCGATAGCGTACGCAGAATAGCGTCCACTGCAGCCGGTGCACGCCAGATGCTCGTTACGAACGCTATGTCCGTAAACGACTGTTGGGGTCGCCAGTTCCATGGCCGGCGCACACACTTTATGATTAGCAAGTCGCTTTTGGATGCCACGGTGTGGGTTACTTTTCAGGTTGTGGTTGTGGGTGTGTATTCTCCAAGTTTTTTATTACTTGTACGCTGAGCTCTATGATGTTGGGTTGCCACTGTGACTTCTTTTCTTCCAAGTGAATATCTCGCAACGCTTGTCGTCGTCCAAGAAAAAAAAAGGACCTAGCGAGACAGCGTCGGCACGACTTTCTGGTTAAAGCGGGGCCACCAACAAAGGGAAAGCGGCGCAGACAGGGGAGAGACGAGAGAAGTGTGTATGGGGGAGAGGGGACAGTGGTTGGCCGTGATGCCCGCCAACGCGAACGACCAACGGTAGGTGCGGTCTGTGTTTGTGTGTTCGGGCCTCCTGTCATCTGATGGAGCATGCGTCTCCAGACACGTGCGGACCTGGATGGGCTGCTCACCAACTCTCAGGCGTGAGTTGAGACGGGGGGGGGGGGAGGGGGTTGGCGACCCTCCCGATTGGAGACACCCCTACAGACAAAGGCGGTCGCGCTCTTCGAGTGATGAGCTGCATGTGTGCGGATTGACCATCTCGAAAGGCGTCGCCATCGGGGTCGACGACTGAATAAGGTCAGCACCAATCTGAGGGTGAAACAAGAGATGAACAGCAAAGAGAACCAAAAAAAAAAGAGGGCTTTGGGGGGGGGGAGGAGGGGAGCAATAAACGACAGCGACAACAACACAAGCCATGAACACGTGCGTGACTGAGTGAGAGCAATGAGAATGTGCAAGCAAGGCTCACGTGGCTGGGACGTGGGTGAGCGCGCCAGCTCAGAGGACCTCGCGCATCGCGACGGCAATCTGGTCGTCTGACTCCAGAAACCTCTCGAACTTGGCTCGCGCGGCGGCAACATTCAGCTTGTGCAGCGCAACACTGATCGAGGGGTCCTCTGAGACAATGAGAACCTGCGTTGTGTCGGTGAAGGGGTGCATGAGGGCTGTGAACGTGTCCGTTGCAATGTGCAGCCCGCCCAGCGAGGTGGTGTTGTTCATGCAGCTCAGCTTGAAGTGCTTCACCGTCTCACTCACTTCAGTCGTGCGGAACTCCCCCGTTCCCGGGGCGACCGTGACGGTGCCGTCCGGCGCCACCTCACGACTGACGTGCGTGAGGCACAAGAACGTGCTCCGCTCGTACAGGGCCACCTCCACGGCGTTGCACGCCAGCGCGATTTCCCGCATCGCCTCAACGAGGACCTCGCGGTGTGGGATGAGGGAGCGAACGACGGAGCTGTAGGCGAGGTAAAGTGAGTCCGACCAGATGCTGGTGCCGAAGAACTGGATCGTGCTGCCAAGCTCAGCATCAATGCAGCTGAGGATTTCGTTCTTGCGTGCTTCGAAAATCTTCTCGCGCATGCTCTTGTGGATTAAGTCAATCTTGTGGAGAAGAACAAAGACCTTCGCGTGCGGGCTGTACTGCTGAATGAATCGCATCGCCGCCTGGAAGTACTCGAGCATCTCGGGCAGCTTCCAGTCGTTCGCGCTGGAGCTGGCCACGTGGTCACCACCAGCCGCGCCGCCACCGCCACCGCCAGCGCCAGAGCTATCGCGGCTCATGCTGTTGATGTCGAACACAAACAGCATAACGCCGACGTAGCGGAAGATGTACTCCTTCTCGCGGTTCAAATACTCGGCGACGTAGCGGTGCTGGCCGCCACAGTCCCACAGGTTCAGGAACAAGTTGCGGAGAATGTGAACCTGGCTTTGGTCCAGGGAGATGGTAATGCCCAGGCGGAGGGCGTCGCGGGGGAGGTAGTTATCGAAAATGATGCTTCGCATGCACGTCTTGCCAGCACCTCCGGGCCCCATGAGGAGCAGCTTCTGCATCTGCTTTTGATCCATTGTGGAGTATCCCTTTTTTTCTTTTCTTTTCTGTGTTCCGCTGTTTTTCACTGTATTTCAGATTCTTGTGTTGGTTTTTTTTGGTTGTGTGTGTTCGTCCGTGCACAGGGATGCACTCGCTCACACTAGTCGTTGATCACACAAACGTGTTGAAACGAAGGAGAACACCGCCCATGAATAAAAGATGAACAAACGAAGGGACGGGAGGAAGAGAGAGAAAGATGAGTGGGTGAGTGGTGGGTAGAGGGGAGCATTGTGTCCATCTCTCAATGTCCGCGCGGGTGAAGGAGAGGCACGCCTGGTTCTTTCCGGCCAGGCACAAGAGAGGTGGCGAGGGTGGGTTCAGACACGAACACAACAGCACAACCACGTAGTGCGCGCGCTGTCATCGCGCAAATTCCGTGGACACCACGTAAAAGGGAAGCATGACGCCGTTGACACTGCAGCTGCAGTGACGTCGGTGGTACGGTCTCACGCTACGCGCGCATCGCAGCGTGTTCACCTTATTCCCTGGCCGACGGTGTTTTTCGTGAGCCATACGTGCCCGTGCCCCGGCTAGTTTCAGGTGGATCCCGCCCTCCACACTATTTTGCAGAAAATGCAGGAGGATTGCTTTTTTTTGATTTTGACTTTACATAAACGTTGTGTGAGCGAACAAGAAGAAATGGAACGTTGACACGAAAAGTTTTTGTTATTTTCCTTACTGTATAATGCAACAAGATGAAAACATTTTTTTGATAAATGAATCGAAGCAAGCAAAGTGATTCACGCGCACACGAAGGTGCTCTGAATGTTTCTTCTCTTGTAGTCGAAGAAACGTGACCGACAAAAAAATCACGAAAGAACGCAAAAGCAAAATCAAAAAAAGGAAGTAAAATAGGTTTTTAATTGAGCAAAAAGTCGAAAACAAGAAACAGAAATGTGTTCAATTGCTAAAACAAAACAAAACACAAAAGGGGAAGTCATCCAAACAAAAGGAACATCAACAGGGAACGGACGGGAAAACAGAGAAGAGAGCGAAAGTGAAACGTAAAAAAAAAAAGAATGGTGCGACACAAAAGTACACTGATGCGTTCAGGTAAGCAAATCGCCGTGAAGAAAAAAAAAGAAAGAAAGCGCAAAAACAGGAAACGAAAAATAGGAAGCGAAAATAGGAAGCGAAAAAAAAAAAGAGAAACGAAGAGTTGAATTTCTTTTGTGTTTCGCAGTTGTGAGAACAGAAGATGGAGAGCGTGCCGCTGCCGGAATGCAGCCAGAGGCGATGCAGAGCGCAAAGTGAACTGCACTATAAAAAGTGAAGCAACAAATGTCTGCTGCCGTACTCTGCATCGGTCACGTTCATCATCGTGTTCAGGTGTTGTTGCGTGAAGGGTGAAATTGAAACTGGCTGCCCATATAGCCCGTTGTGACGTGGTGATTACTTGGTCGTTAATTGGTGCTCTTTTTCTCGTTTTTGGTTCTTTCATGCGTACATGCTTCCTTATTCTTTTTTTTTTTAGAATATGGGAAGTAAGGAGAGCATTGAGAGGGGACGGCACCTGTGTGAACCGGCAGGACTGATGAAAGTCAGAAGGCAACGCCACGTCTGGAGAGACAGAGCATTCTGAAGCTTGCGTCAGCCTGACGGAGGTGATAAGAAGGGTGTGTGTGTGTATATGTGTGCGCGCGCAAGATGTGGGAAGGGATGAGAGGTCAAGGCGCAGCATCTGCATGTAGACCGATAGTTGGCACAGTATTGCCTGCTTTGCCTCCCTGTAGACGGACGCACACGCAAAGGAACGGCACACTACCGATGCACTGCTCAAAAGAGAAAAAAAAGAAAACGTAGACGAGAAGAAGAGAAAAAAAAAAGAGTTCCCATCTGCCACAGCGAAGAGTGTGCCTTGGTCATAGTGGGAGAGATGACATCACAGAGGTGGGACCCATAGGCAACGCGGCCCACCGGCACACCAAGGTACACGGTCTCCTCGCCTTGAAATTTTTTGTTTTCCCTTTGGGGGTTGCATTGGGGAGCTCGAAGCGATCAAAGACTGCATGACATCGAGCGGTTGAAGAAGAAAAAAAGGAAGAAGATGGAAAAAATGTAAGAAAACAATCTGAACAGGAAACATTCACCAACAATACTACTGATCGTAACAACACCAGAGGACACCAACGCCGACCACTAAGATAACACATTGAACAAAAAAAAAAGATGAGAACAAGCTTGCAAAAGAAAAGAGAAAAGGAAAGGAGAAGATAAGAAACAAAACATGGAAAAGGACAAGAAGGTGAAAACAATAAAATCAACAACATCATCGACATCAGCACCCATGTACCAACGCACGCATGTCATGCGTACCTCTTCCATTTTCATTTTCATTTTTTTTGATTGCGGGCATTGCTACTGGAAGCACGAGGCGTAGGCAAAGTTACCGTCAGGTGCCGGTGCCGCTTCCTCGTCCAACTCAAATGCCTCGTACTGTACAAAAGTTGGCCTTTTGGCCGTCCCGGTCACGATCATGATCGCACCAAGGTTGTCGTTGATGCCGCAGTAGTTGGGCGCGGAGAAGACCGTCACGATCTTGTCCCTGTGCTGCCAGCAGTAGCCATCCATGACGACCTGGTGCGCCCGGCAGATGAAGTCGACGTTGTTGTGGGTGCAGAATGTGTCAGTGGCGAGGCGACCAAACTGCACGCCACAGCCACGCGGATTACGCGTGTAGGTGCCGACGTCGACGGTCGGGTCCGACCAGAGAAGACCGTTGACGAGATCTTCCTGCTCGCCTTTGAGCGTGTAGCAGTAGGCGGCGCGATCGACCTTGGCGATGGTGCTGACGTCGTCATGGAGGGCCGGGGTGATGCCACCGTGCGTGGCGAAGAAACGCATCTTGGGTGTCTTGACGATCGCGCAGAGGGGAATGTGGCGGAACGTCTGGTTCATCTTGTCCCACGCCCAGGTCCCCTTCTCTCCGAACTTGGCCTGCGATTCGGTGAGGAACCCGTACACACGCGACGTTTTGCTTTCCTCGTGGTTGCCCCGCGTGATGTACACCATGTCCGGGAACTCAACCTTGAGCGCCAGGACGAGCATGCACACCTCCACACTGAACGGACCGCGATCAACAAGGTCGCCGAGAAACAGAAAGTGCTTGTCGATCTGCCCTGGGTTGTGCTCCTCACTGACTTGCTGGGTGAGCACGCTGCAGTACATGTCGACAAACTGGCCGTGGATGTCGCCGACGACGACGAGGGTGTCGTCCTCTGGCACGTTCAGCTCAAGCATGTTCGGCTCCTTCTTGAGCACCTGCGTTGCCGCCTCCGTGAGGGCCTCGACGTTGGCGTAGCAGATGAACTGGTCGTGTCTGGCGACATCCGCAGCCGTTTCGGGGATGAGTGCGTCGCTCGTGGTGTGATGGTGCCCGCGCTCGAGAAGGTAGCGGATGAGCCCAACGAATTGATTGAGGCGGGGCTTCGCGTCGTAAAAGAAGACGGTCTCCGCGGCGCCGCTGGATCCCTGTTGGGACGCCTCGTTGTCGTCGCGGTCCTCAGCATTGCCTGGGAGAGTCGTGTTGGACTTCTGTAGTGGCGAGGCAGTGGCGGAGAGGTTCAGGTAGCTGTCGGCATCGTCGTCATCGCGTACGCCTGCGTTGGCGCTCTTGCTTGTCGATAAGCCGGCGAAGGACGAGAGACAGGTGCGCTCGCCAATCTCGGCCTGCAGATCAGGCACGCTCTTGTCCTCCTGTGCGGCGGCGGGCGATGCGGACGCAGCAGCGGCAGCCGCCCCGGTGTTGTCGCTGAGTGGCGGGTTCTCTGCTCTTTGGTCGGGCAGCGCACTAGGGACGACATTCACGCGATTTGGTGAATGCAGGTTGGCCGGGTCACAGTGGATGATCGCGTCCTTTGGCGGGAGCTCGGGCGAGTGCTGGGCGATCAGCTCGGGGATCTCTGGTGATGGTTGCACCACATCAGAGCCACTAGATGAAAAACTGCCGTGCTTGGTTTCTGGGGTGAACGGCGTGAGTGGGCTCTGCGGAGTTGCCGGGCTGAAGAAGCTATCGAAAACCCTGTCCATCGGGGGCTACAGCGCGCACGTCTAAAGCTGAAAGAGGGTGCTGCGTCGGTCTGTGACCGATGTGCTTTGGGAAAGCCGCGAATGAATGAATACAGGCACGACAAGGTCTGTGACAGAGCTTCCGCCTGCTACGCAAGATACGGGTGATGACGAAATGCGCGACGCAGCCAGAGGTGACCGGTGTATGTGTGTGTGTGTGTACGGATGACTGGCGGTGAACGGTTGCTTGTCGCGGCGGGTCAGGAGAGGCAGAGGGGAAAAAGATAATGTCTTTTTAACAGGATAAAACAACGACGAAAAAAAAAAGGGGGAGAATGCTTTTGTATTTTGACAGCCTGTGTGACTGCCTGTCTGGTGGCGGGGTGCGCCGCTTTCTCTCTCACTCAGCTCGTGGGGGTTTGTGGGTACGTGACCACAAAGTCTGATGGCACCAGCTCTTGCTCCAGTTGGGGCTCGTAAAATGCTGCTGCGCAACAGACAGAACAAACGCGCAGAGAGTGAGAGTGAGGCACTAGTGAGGTTGAAAGATGGGAAATCGGCAGCCTTGTGGCGGAAAAAAAACTAACTTTTGGTATGTATATATATATATGAAGGGGGCTATGTCGAGCGAGGCTTGAGGGGAGTGTGCTTCCTTTCCAATTTTGTTGTTTGTGCGTTTCCCTTCTCGCTTGTTGCCGTCCCACGTCGTGTGCGAAACACCGAAAGGACCAGCAGAGAGCAAGAAAGGAGAAAACAAGGAAAAGAAAAAACAAAGGAATGCTTCAATTCGCGTGCGGCGTTATTCAAAGCACTCCAGATGTGCAGTTCGTTGCTTTCGTTGCTTTCTGTGGATGTGTGTGTGAGGGGAGGAGGGCACGAGAACAGGAAAAAGAGAGCACGTGCCACCGAACGTAAGAAACAACAAGACTGAACGAAGGCAGAAATGAGTTGCGTGGAAGCAAAACGAGAAGGGGAAGAGAGAGAAAAGGAACAAAGAAGGGTGAATGCAGGGATACACCGCCGTTGGCACAGCTTTGCTTGCCACTACCTTGTTGGAGCAAATAGGGGAAAAAATACGAGCTTGTGCAAGCGCGATTCTGTGTCTTCCGGCAACAACCAACCAAAAGTGAGGAGAACGTGGGGAACGGTAATCTCTGTGACAGAAAACTAACCGACCGAGAGAGTGAGAAGGGAAGGAGAGCGAGCGAGAGAAAAGTGATTGGGAGGGGGGTATCATGGTTCAGGTGAGACTTTCGTGCACGCCGCTGGTTCGAGGAAGCGAGGGACACCCACCCACACACACACACACACACATGTACAATCTCTCGTCAGAGGTCTTTCACGCTCTTCTCTCACTCAGCAAAAGCAGGCGAGGTGGATGTGAGTAAGCCCAGCAGAGGTAGGCGGGGGACCAGTCTGATGCCGCGAGATATGTACTCACGTCAAGGCACAGAGAAGACAGCAAAGAGGCAAAGCACAAAGACACGACCAAGCAGTACCAGTACGGCCGAGTCGGTGTTTTTCTGTGCTGCTCATTCACGTACGTATTTGACGGTGTTTTAACTTGAAATAAGCGAAGTAGCCAACACAAGCTTTTGGAAAAACCTGGGAGGGGAGAGAAGATATGCGAAACAATGGGGGGCGGACTTCTTCGGGACACAAGCACACACACAATCTCGCTCTGTCACGCGTGTCTGTGTGTGGTGATATTGCCAGAATGCGGATATGTCTGCAGAAGGAAGAACAAAAAGGAGAAAATCCGTGATCGCGCAAATAGTTGGACACAAAAAAATGGCGTGAAGATACATACACGCTCTCGCATGACTTTCAACCCGATTGTTCTGTTTCTTTGATTTTTATTTCTTTTCCTTCCGCCCCACCTCTCTACCGGAGGTCCTGCGTCGCGTTGATCTGGCTCGCGGCACTTTCAGGGCTCCTCATCATCATGCTCATCATCTTCCTCTCTTCCTTTCATTCCGTCACGGGCGCTCAGTGCCCTTTGAATGTAAGGTATTTTTCTTTTCGTTGTGCATTCCAAATAAAGAAACTTGTGCTACCATACGCTTTCCTTTTTCATCATCTTTTCGCCGCCAAGTACACGATACGGTTACGTTCTTTGCGCGCGTGAAGTTGCATTTGAATGATCGTTCTCTCTTCCTCCATCTCGCGCGCGTGTGGGGGTCACACGTGACTGCGCCTCACCGAGACACCCGACACGGGTACGTCCTCCTGCACACAAAGATGCCTGGCGTGTCGCCCACGTGTGATTGGGCTGAACGCCATGGTGTCGCGTACATACATGGCAAGATTGGGGCGTGCGCACCGCAGCGTGTACAGCTTGTCGAGAGGGAGAGAAGGCGGAGGGGGGCACGCTGGTGCACCTGTGGAAGTACGAGCGAACCGGAGAAGGGAGAGATGGGCCGATGAGATGCACCATGCCTTACCGCTGGTACGTGGAGCCCTCCTCAGGCTGCGGCAGCTTGCGGTTCTCAGGCTTCTGCATCTCCTTACGGAGCTCCGATAGGCACATCTCCATCGTCGTGCGGCGATCCCAGTGACGGAACAGCTGGAACTTGGATGGGCTGACCGTACCGTCGGCGTCAATGCAGGGGAGGTTCACCTTGTTGACGAAACGAATGTGTGGGGGGACCTTGGGGTAGTTCTCATCGCAGAAGATCTCGCAGCACAGAATGCGGTACTCAAAGTTGGTGCCGGGTGGGCCCACGATGGTACCGTTCCAGTTGTGGAAGTAAATATCGTCGGTGTCGCGCAGCCCAACGGAGACGTTCTGATTCGCACCAGTGCCCTTTTCGCCGGCCTCGAGCTCTTCTAAGAGGCGGAAGTTGCGGGGGACCTCGACCATGATGTCCTGATGCGGATCACGAGGTGAGAGGATGGCTATGTAAGAGGGAAACCTAGGCACAGACGTTGACCGTGTGCGCTACACCTGTTACAAGAGGAACAAATACTGCTGAAAGAACGCAAAAAAAAACACGAAACAGAAGCCGGAGCCGAGATATGTGTTCGCGGGCGGTGGGGAGAAATTCTGACGACCGAGTTGGCGGCGGGGGGGGACAGTAAACAATGACACAAGACGGAGGAGAAGGAAGTGGTGAGCGAATGAGGCAAGATTGAGTAAGCCGTCACAACATCGAGGCAGGCACTGCCATCCTACGCATGCCCTGCCCTTGCTTGAACAAGATAGTTGCTTCTCTCTCTCTCTGTGAGCGCGCGAGAACGCGACACACAGGCTCAGCATGCAAGACGTGAAAAGCAAAAATTACGAGGAGTAGAACCAGAGGAAAGAAAAAAGCTGGTGCCTCGTCGACAGATATCACACTCAGTGCGTTCGTCTGTGTTGAATGAGCGAGCGAGGGAGGGGGCGGGGACTTCTGAAGTCACAACTAGAGAACATGTCGGTTGCGACACCGCCATCTTTCCTGTTTCAGCTTCAGCATTGGGCTGGCCACACGTTCGCGCCTTGCACACGAGTGTCGCGCACTCGTTTTTGTTGCTGACACTGCTCATTTTTTTTTGTATGAGTATCGTTTTTTCTCGTGATTTCAATGAAAGTGGAAATGGGGGGCGGGGGAGGAAACGGATGCGACCACAACAGAAGAAGAACGAAGGAGTGAAAATAATGGAGTCTATAAATCACAGGAGACCACAACGGCAGTGAAATGCGGGCAGGATCAAAAAATTCACAATCGCAACGTCTTGGGCAACGGACTGTGGCTTCGACAAGTCTGCAGCGAGCAGACGCGCTCGCTCTTCACTCCCTCCCCTCCTCTGTCCACCCCATGCTTGAGCTCACGAGAGAGGAAGAGGGCAGGGTGTGTGAGAGAGACGCGTACATTGTACACACACGCGCGCAGACAAAAAGAAAAAAAAGGAAGCCAAAAAAAAAAAGTACAATGGTAAAACAGACGCGAAAGCCACAACAGCAAAACGTAAAATCCGAAAAGAACCCGTTAGCCCATTGTCGTCACCAAAGTCACTTGCACCTCGCGTTGTCAGCGTTGTGGATGGCACACCACTCAGCTCGACGTCTCGCCCTCGGGGAAGAGAGTCTCCTCCGAGCCGTCCTTGTGAACCACCTTGAAGATGCCATCCGGGTAGAGAATTTCCTTTGTTCCGTCGGGCATGTGCCGCTCCGTTTGGTTGGTCGCCTTGAACTCGTAGATCTGGATGCCGTTTGCTTCCTGTGTGTGGAGTGTCTCGGCACCGCTGTACCAGTAGCTGCTGCTGCCGGACGGGAAGGAGCACTTGACATCGCCGTTGGTGAAATGCAGGATGGTGTGGCCAGACGGGAGCACGACCTTGACCGTGCCGTTCGCGTAGTGGATCTCGCGCTTGCCGCTGCGGTAGAGCAGCTCACGCTTGTTTGGGTTGTCGCCAATCGCGTTTTCGGACACGACGCGGTCGTTTGGCAGCTCCTCGTTGGGTGTCTGCGCGACGTCGGCGACCAACTCACTTCTGGACGGAATGCGGCGCTTCGCCTTGGGTGCGATTGGTGGGCGGGCGGCTGCCGGGCCTGTGGTTGCCGGGCGCTTCGCCCCGGCCGTGACGCGTGGGGTGTGCACAGGGTGGCCGGCTTCTTTTCGCTCCCGCGACACCTCCGTGGTGGGTGCGGACACGGCGGTGTCCTCACCTTGGTCCTGCGCGAGCTTGTGAATTCGCGGCACGGCTGCTTTCGCGGGTTCGCTCGCGGCGGTGGATTTGGCGGTGCGCGCGCCGGTTGACGCCGTCGATGGCGGTGGGGAGGTTGAGCGCGGACGGCTCTTTTCGGACGGTCCTTCCGTCTGGCGGCGTTCCTCGGCCTCCTGCTCGCGCTGTTGGCGGCGGCGCTGCATCTCCGCCTCCTCGCTCTTCATGCGCTGCTCGAGCTCGCGCACGCGGCGCTCCTTCGCCTCATCGTCCTTGTTGCGTGAGGAGAAGTCCATCACAACTTGCGTCTGCACGGGTGCGCCAGCGCGGGGGGTGTTGGTGGGCTCGGCGACAAAGAGGGCCTCCTCCTCGCTCGGGAACGCCGCCACGGCCCGCTTCTTTGGCACGGGCTTCGCTGCCGGGCCGTCCGCACGCGCGGCGGACACAGATGCGTCGCGCACCGCCGAGGTGGTGGTGGTGGTGGTGGTGGGTTGGTTGGCATCGGCAGCTGCACGACTCCTGTCCCGATCCGCAATGGCGGGAACAGAGCTCGTGGTTGGTGCGCTGTCCAGGGCGTGGATCTGCTGGTCCTTGGCCATCGCCAGCAGCTCGGTGTTGCGCCGCTGGAGCGACTCAACGTCGCGGCGCAGTCGTGCCGTCTCGCTCTTGTGGTTGCCCTGCATGTCACGCATCGCGGACGTCAGGTTTTCGAGCTGCGTGCGAAGCGAATCGTTCTCATCGGCCAGGCGGCGGTTTGTCTCCCGCTCCGTCGCGAGAAGGCCCGAGACGTTTCGGTAGCGCTCCTCCATGGACTTGACGTCCTTGTTGGCGGCGCGCTGGTTGTCGGCGCGCAGTGCGTCCAGGTTGTGGCGCTCCTCCTCGAACTGCTGCTGTGTGTTGAAGCGATACGTGTCGAAGCGCTCGCGCTCCCGTTCGAGGTCGTTTCTCGCCTTCATGTACTTGGCGCGCTCCTGCTGCGCCTCGTACACCTCAACCTCGAGTTGCGCCATCAGCTTGTCCTCCGTGTTGCCGCCCGCGGGCCGCATGGAGCCCGCCGTTGGCCCCGCAGCGGGAGCCGAGCGCTGCGACGGTTGCGCGTTGCGGAAGTAGTTGCGAGGCGGCTCCTCTGTGTAGACGTCGTCGAGTGCGTCGGCGGCCGGGTCGCTGAACCGGTTCGACGGCCTGGGCTGGACGGGGTTGGCGGAACGGCGCTGCGCCGGGGCGGGACGCGCGGCGGCTTCCACGTCGCGGCTCGGGCTGTCGTACTCGTCCGCGAAGGAGGCGTGTCGTCCGTTCCCGCGGGGGACGCTGCTGCGCGCGGGGTCGTCACGCGGCGGCGGTGCGGAGTCGCTCACGTCGCGCACGGGGCGCCGTGCTTCGGGTTGGGTGACCGGTGGCACTTCAGGATCCACCCACTCTGGCTTCTTCGCAGGGGCGCGAGAGGAGACCCGCCGCGGGGTCGTGTTGCCACGCGGCGCAGACGCCGTCGCCGCGGAAGTACTGACACTGCCCGCTGGTGCCGCGGGAGCTGCTGCGGACGGGGGAGGCTTCTTCGGTACCGCTACAACGACGTCGCCAAAGGGATCTTGGGTCTTGGCGGCGCGCATGTCTTGTGCGATGGCGTCGCGCAGGGACTTCGAATCCCGCCGGGCGGCTTGGCTTCGCGGGCTGAGACCAGCGTCCTCCTCCTTCTGCGGCGAGTCCTGCGCAGCGGAGTAAGAGAGGCGACCCTCATCGCGACGCAGGAACTTGAAGGTGGCCTTCGGCTTGGGCTTCTGGGCAGACGCCACAGACACGCGCGTGGACATGAGTGTGTATGTGCGTAGAAAAAGCAAGCGAGGGATAGAAGCAGAGCGCTTTGAAAGCGGCCGAAACACAAACCACAGTGTATTCTGTTCTGCGTGTGTGTGAGAGAGAGAAAGAAAGAAATGTGGAGCGAGAGGGGGCCAAGCACGATAATATCTAAATGCGCTCTCTGTAAGAACGCCAATGGCTAAACGTACTCGAACAAATAGGAAAATGTACAATGTACTGCACAAAGACATAGGATAGACGGAGGGAGATGGAAAGATAGAGAGAGTTACGTGACGAAACAAGTGGCCAACAGCCGATTTCACGGAGTCTGCTCTCTTTTCACCTCCAACCGAAGACACTGCGACTTCATGGAGATCGACGTGCAACGTGGGCAGTGTGCTCGAGGAAGACACAAGGTGAAGCCGCTGCGTAGACGCACAATGGTGGCAAGCATTTTCACTTCAATGGAAAACGGATGTGCGAGGACAAAGCCGCCGCGTCCGGCGTTCCAACCTGCGGTCTAACGTGCGGCTGACCTCTTGTTTTCAGGACGGTGGTGAAGGTGCGTCATCCGCGGCTGGCGTCTCTGAGGCAGAGAATGGAAAACCAGAGAGACAGAGAGACAAAGAGAGAGGGAAGGTGCCTTGATTCATGATTGGTTTCAGTCACAGTTCTATGGAGGGAAGAAGAAGAACAAAGAAACAACAGTACACAAAAAAAACGCCAGGGCAAACGGAAATGAAAAAAAAGAAGACAAAGAGGTGGGGGATCATGCCAAGCAGACGAAGTGTCTCGCTGAACTGCGCGCGTGCTTACATCACATCGTCGGCCAGACCCAGAGGTTTGCGCGTGGGGTTGACACGCTGCTTCCGCGGCGGTGGCGCCCCAGCTGCGGCGCCGTCCGTGCTTGGAGACGCACCGCTGCCCGCTGTTTTGGGGTCCGTTGTGGTCTTCGGTACAAACGCGACGAGAGCACAGGCAGCGATGTAGTACATGCAGCACATCACTGTCAGACCTACGATGATTGCATTCGTGGCAATCCAAATCCACGGCTGACGTTTTGGTTGGGGTGGTGCACTCTTCTCGCTTCTCGCAAGCTCGGCCGCCTGTGCAGACGCGTCGACGGTGGCCTTCAGCTGCTTTACCGTCTCCTGAAAAAAGGATTCGATCTGGCTCGTCTGCTTGACCAGCTGGGTGTCCAGGTGTGTCTCCTGCGCCGTGAGCAGTGTGGCCGCCACGGAATCAAGCCGCGCCTGCATCTGCTCTGCAGTCAAGCTGTGAGGGAGGTGACGAATTGCCGTGAGCACTTCATCGCCGACGCTGCTCTGTGACGAGGACAAATCCTTGGCGATGCGCGTCAACGCCTGATGGAGCTCGGCAAACGGATCGCCGTCGTGGCTTGAATCCGCTGGGGCAGTCACCGCATTCGCCAGCTGTTTCTCGTCCTGTTCCAGTGTGTGCAGCGCGGAGAGCTCGGCCGTCAGGTTCGCAGTGAGTGGCCCGAGCTGCTCCGTTCTCGGCGCACGGCCCATGGTGCGCACCAGGGACGAGATCCTTTCGATCCGGCTCGACCGCTTCTCCTGCAGCACGCGCCACTGCTCCTTGTGCTCAGCTGACAGTGCCTCCGCACGGTGAACGCGCGCCTTCTGCTCACTTTGGACTTGCGTGTCGCGAATGCGATCCAGCACCGCGCGCTGCTCCGTCACCGCGAGAGCCAGTTCCTCCAGTTTGCCGTTGACAGCCATGCTCGACACGTTGGCGGCGCTGCTCTCGTCTTTCATCACTGCCTCAATGGCACGCAGCTGCTCTGCGAACGAACTGTCAGCGGTGGTGGATGACTTGATCGTCGTTAACAGCTCCTCGTTTCGTTGCTTCGCCGCCGCCTCCATGGCTTCGAACTGGCTCTGGAGGGACGCTGCGTCGCTCGCGCCAGGCTGTCGCTGCTGCAGCAGCAGCTGGTCGACCTTGGTGTGCAGGTTGGCCAGGGTGACCGACTCGGGGGTCTGGGTCCCTGCGAGAGTCCCGCGAATGTGCTCGAGTTGGCCGGTAAGGCTCGTGTTCTGCTGCGCCAGTTCCTCCTTCAGGAAGGCTAGGATGCTGTCCACGTACTGGTACATTGGCGTCAGGTTCACCTCGTGCGTCTTGCCCATTTCTTGCTGCACCGCGGCCACGAGCACGTCGCGCAGTTCAGCCGTCGACGCGACGGCCGGTGACGATGCCGGCTCCGCAGAAGGTGAGGCCACCGAAGTGTCGGCGGTGGTCGTCGACGTCGTTGCTGTGTGTTCTATGCGTGAGGTGTGCTCAGTGCTTCTGCTAGCGTGGTGGTCAGTTTGCCATTCCGCCAGTGCTGTCCGCACGGCATCGGAGACGATGCTGGCGATGCTAGACATGCGCTCCTCGACGGCCTGCTCGGACGCGTTGATCTTCTCCAGCAGCTCAGACATGTTCGCCGTGAGGACTTCCTCCACTGACTTTGAGACGACCGTGGTGGCGCCCGTGCTGTGGTCGTGCGCCATCGTGTTGGCGACACTGTCGCTGATGGACTGCGCCATGTCAAGTAGCATCGTCTCTTGCTTGCCTTGGTTCACCTCCAAGGAGCTGTTGACTCTCCATAAGAGTGACTTCAGCTCCGTCAGGGTGCCAATGAGCTGGCTCTCCTCACTCGTTGCTGCGGGCGCACTCTTGTCAGTGTGGGTATCCTCTTGCCCACGCTGCGCATCCCGCTGCAATGACATGAGCATGTCCTTCAACTCGGTCTGCTCCTTGAAGATGTCCGACGCCGCCTCGTCCACGCGTGCCACTGTGGCAGCCATCTCCGCCGCTTGGGACACCAGCTGCTCGAGTTGGGCCTCCAGCTGCGTGGTGGTAGAGACGCTCGCATCCGCCCCACCTCCACCGCCGCCACCACTGGAGCGCGCCGGTGCTCTGTTGACTTTTTTGAGCTCGGCCGTGATGTGCAGGCGGATGTTGTCCGCTGCCGCCCGCAGCGAGCCTTCGATGAACTCTTCTAAATCTCTATTACTGGCGTCGGCACCACCACCACCACCAGAGGGGACGACTTCCTTGATGGCGTGGCGAATGCTCTCCTCCTGGACGCGGAAGGCTTGGTCCATGGCCTTCAGGATCTGCTTGGTCGCGCCGTCCGAGAGGCCCGCTCCACCGGTGCCGACCGCTTTCTTCATGGTCGACTCGAGTTGGGCAAAGTACTGCGCCACACGCGTGTCGAGCGGCGGTGCAGCAGCCGAGGGCAGCGCGGTCTGGTCGACTGCTTGCAGCACGCGCGCCACTCGCTGTGCCACGTGCTCGGCGAGTCTCGCTTGGCTCTCAGGGCCGCCACTGCCGGCTGTGCGGAGCTCGGCCTGGATGCAGTTGATGATCAGCTGCGCGAGGGTCTGCGAGTGCTCGGCCTGTGCGGCCTGCAGCGTCGCCAGCTGATGGTCCGTCTGCGACGCGATGCGGTCAACGACCAGATTCGCCACGGTGGACAGCTGCGCCTGCACGGTCAGCTCGAGCATCTGTATGCGCAGGTCTAGCTCAGCGGCGACGGCCGCCGTGACGTGCGACGGCATTGCCGCGTCGCCAGCCTGTATGGGGAGCGAGGCGGGCTTGTAGCTTGGTGGCCGCGGCCGTGACTCCACCGTCACGCCACCGAGGCTCGGCATCGCCAGGGTCAGCACCTCCTTCTGCACCGCAGCATCCTCGGGGTGGAGAGGGGCCTTGGTGATGAGAGAGAGGTGACTATGTGGTGGAACGCCCTTGAGGATGTCTCCAGAGGGACCGTAACCTGTGGCACGAACGGACACAGCATTCGCTGCCTTGGCCGTCGCCGCTGACGACTGAAAGCGCATCTGCTGCGAGGTCAACCTCGCTCCCAGCAATTTATGAGAACGCATCTCTGCACTGACAACCGTGAACTAAGGAAAAACACCACACGCAAGGCGCGTCGAGTTGGAGGCCAGGACTGTATAGGTATATGAAAGGGAACAAGAGGGAGAGAAGCGCAAGCCGCACGCACCACAACAAGAGAGGGCCAGTGGTTGTTCGCTTCGTTTCTGATGCGTGCACGTAACGATGGAGGTCGTGTGGTGTTTCTCGTGTTTCGTTTTACACACCGAGAGAGAGAGACGAGTGAGTACACTTCTATAAAAAGCGAAGCTTGTGGAAACAACTGAAAGAAGACGGAAGCGAGAGGGGAACAACGGAGGAGACAGCGTCTGCGAAACGCGTGCCTAAAGCACCAGCCTGTTGATTTTTCTATGGTGGGGGTAATGTGCAGTTTGCTACGTGCGCCCGTGATCACTGTGTGTGGGGTGGTGGTCGTGTGAGTGGTGGCATCGGCAGAAGAAGAACATTGAGAGTTGGAGCAGCAAGAGGAGGAGGAGGGGAGGGGGAGGAATGCGAGACTCATAAAGAAGAGGGGCGTGGTGAACTCGTGAAGCAGCAATACAGTCCGCTCAGTTGAGAGGACGCGTGTGTGCGTGTGTGAGGCATTCTTTCATGCACGTGTGTGGAGCTCCTTTTGCTTGATTGTTTGTTTCATGTGTCAAGGCCGTTAGGCCGCACTTGTTTGAAAAGCAAACAAACAGAGAAGCGCTCGTGCAACCTCAACTGATGACAAGAGAGCGCGTGGATAGTGAGGGAAAGGGAGCACAGTGGATAAGGCTGACCGCAGGCCCAATGTCTTCTGTTTCGCGACAACCGTGGTTTGCGCGGCCGCTTTTGTACTGGTCATGGCAGCTCTCAGTTCTCTTTTCGCCCTGTTGTTTTTGTTTTGGTGTTTTCGGGGGGAGATTACATTGTAGTGAGACGGGGGGGCGGCAGCGTTGATATGCCAGTGTGTACAAGATGAGGTCAGATTGGAAAAGAAAAAAACAGGGAGGAGCGTCGGTGCCTTCAGCAACAAGAAAAACAAAAGCACGTAGCCTGTGAAAGTTCTAGAAAGGAAAAACAAACGAACAAACAACAACAACAAAAAACGGTTCAAATGAGCGCGGGACCACCACTCAGAGTTCGTGTCTTTGTGTCGCCTTGGACCGTCCAAGACACACAAGCCCAACGCGATGATGGGCTACACAAGGAGCCAACGTCTATCCACTTCTGCGTAGTGTGGCTTTTTTTTTTTGGGAGGGGGGGGCGAGGGGTCTTGGTCTTTCCTCTCTTTTCTAGGGCCACCGAGGTGACGCAAACGGGAAAGGCAATTTAACAATAAAACAAAACAGAGACTCATTCCCCTGTCACTTTTCTTCCCTTTCTATCTCGTTCTCCCCGCCCTCCCCCCTCTCTTCAGCTCCCCATCCCACTTTTCACTTTCGCATTGTTGCGAAGCCTTCCAATCAGGTATGGCCGACGAGGAAAGGAGAGAGACAAAGATGGACAAGGAGCAAACAAGCGAGACGGAGAGACAGAGCGAGAGACCGATCAGGGAGAAGAAGAAACAAAAACTATGATGCGGCGTGCGTGTGTACGGGCAGAAAGAAAGCCCAGCATGCAGTGTGCAGAAAAAAACAACAGCAATGAACAACAAATGATTGTTGCAAGCCTATGAACTAATGGCAGCAGCGTGGGTGGGAGAGGAGAGACGGAGGGGGCACATCCACAACAAAACTCAGACAATCGAGCACTGCACAAAAGACACACAAAAAGAAATGAGAAGCAGAACGCGCAGCGTGCGCTGGGTTACTTGCGGTTTCGTGTTTCGGCGTGCCTCCGGTATTGAACGATCTGCTTCTTGAGCGCTTCGATGCCTCGCATCTGCTTGACGAGGATCGCATCGACGCTTCGGCAGTAGCCATCCATGGATGTCTCCGGGTTTTCAGCCGCGTTCAGCTCCGTCATTTCGTTCTTCAGCAGCTCCATCATGGAGTCGATGTGGTGACGATGGGCCAGAATGAGGTTGTCCTCCTCGACGTCGAGGCTGTCGCCGCTATCGTAGCCAACGTCCTTCGCGGTCGGGCTCGCGGCACGCGACGAAAAGGCGCTGCGCGTCGTGGGTGTCGGCGCCCGACTGCCGACAGGGGTGGTGCGGTATGAGCGCTGCTGCTGCTGTGGCTGCTGGGCACTGCCAGGTCGGGCGGGGTCCTTGCTGCCAGCAAAGCTGCCCATGTCGTCCGTGCGAAGGCTGCGGTAGCTGGCACCGAGCGGCTTCGTAGGGGTCTCGCGTGCTCGCGTCTGGCTGGATGCGCGCGAGTCGCTGGCTTTCTTCTCGCGTGCGCGGCGCTGTGCAAAGGTCCCGCTCAGACCCACCGTCTCGACGTGTTCGGTCGGCATCTGGCCCATCATGATCTCCTCGGCTGCGCTTCGCGTGGACTTGTCCTTCTTGAGTTCCTTGACGCGGTCGGCGTAGCGCAGCGTGTTCAGCGTGTGCTCGCAGCTGCCACTCGCTGGACTGACGTTGCCGATCATCACCGTCTTGCTGTTGCCCATGAAGCAGTCGCGCAGCACCGCCGTCAGCTTGGAGCCGCGGAAAGGGATGTGACGGTGGTTTTGGTCCAGCGCGCGGATGCACTCCTTCAGCGCCAGCAGTGACTTGTTGATTTCGGCGCCTTCCAATCGCGTGGTGCGATCGCTGTCGAGGGTATCGGCGCCGCGCTCCGATCCAGCAAGGTCAATAAACGTGAAGCGTCCAAAGTACTTGCCCTTGTTGAGGATTGTGATGTGCAGAATCGCGTGCGAGCGGGACGAATCCGCATTCATGCCAGTCGAGCCGGCCGCTCGGATCGTGTTACCGTAGTCAATCACCTCCATCAGGTGCGCCGTCGTGTCGACAGCATGCTCAGTCAAGCCGCAGACGTTGATCACGCCACGACTGTCCTCCCTGCACGCCAGTTTCTCACGCTCGTTGAGGAGATCGTACAGCTTTCCGCCGTAAATCTCAAAGAAGGAGACGGAGATGCTCATCGACGGCTCCAGCCGCGCGTAGAGATCGCGTGCCGCCATGAGGTAGATGCCCTCCTGGTGATCCTTGCCGAGCATGGTGTACGTCTTGCCGCTGCCAGTCTGCCCGTAGGCGAAGCACGTCGCGTTGCCACCCTCAAAGACGGTCTCAATGAGCGGCTTGCACACCGCCGCGTACACATCCGCGTTTGTTTTCTCGTCACCGAGGACGAGGTCGTACGTGAAACGGTGCTTCTCGATGTACCGTGTCAGGTCCACCTTTTGCTTTGGCTCCAGAAGCGTCATGGTGCGGTTGTTCTCCGAATCTGTCGCGAGGATATCATAGAGCCCGTCATCGTGCTCACCGGAGTTCAACGGGCGCTTGCGCACGACCACTGTAATGCGATTGCGGCGCCTCTGCGTCATGTTGCCATCGTTGCCGGATCGCGTGCCGCCCGGGGTGGGCGAGGCGTGCCCAGCGCGGCTCTGTGGGCGCGAGGCGGGGCGCGACGACTGGCGCAGAAAGTCGGGTTCCTCGGGCGGCGCCGGGGCCGGATCGCGGCGCTTCGCCCGTGCCGCGGCGGCAGCGGCGGCGGCTTCTTGTGCCTTCTCCTGCTCGCGCCGGAGGGGGGTCGTGTTCGTGCGGGCAGCCGTCGCAGCCGCGCCAGACGCGCCACTGCCGGACGCGGAGGCCGCGGGTGCCTCGCGCCGTGACGCGGCCGTCGTCTCTGGCGGCGGTGTGCTCTTGCTGCCGCCGGCTGAGGCACCGTTCGTTTGCTCGCGCTTGAGGAACTGAATGAGCTCAAACAGCTTTCGGCGGTCCGTCATGACGATGATGCCAACCGATTGGTAATCCTGCATGGTGAGCTGCTTCAGCTGCGCCACGGTGGTGACCTTGCCATCGACGAAGCCCTGCACAGTGTGGCCGAGGCCACCTTGATCCAGGAGTTGCTGGAGCTGAGGGTCCATGTTGACTGGCTGACGAGCGGCAGTAAGAGCAACAACAGGCGGCGTCGAAGAGGAAAGAAAGCAAGAACGAGACAACGGTCGGGAGTGAACGCTGGGTCTTGAATACAGTTGATCAGTTGCTTCTTTGCTGGTGGGACTGGTCTACTTTTCGGGGGGAAAGGGTCTCTTTTCTAAGGATTGGTCTTTCTTCGTGTCGAAGAGGATGCTGCGGCTTGTGTGTCGGTGTGTGGTGCGTGATGTGTGAGTAAGGTCACTGTTCCAATGTCCCGACAAGTGTATCAATGTTCGCAACTGCTCCAATTCTCTCTGTGGATACGCACGTGCACTCTTCTACGCGCTGCGTGTTGTGTGTTGGGTGTGGTCTGGGTCCTTTTTGTCCAGAAGAATCTTTTTTGTGAGGGTAGCTTTTGCAAGCTGTGTGTCTTGGTTGGATCCGTGTTGGGATGCTGTGGCTTCTGGCGCGGGTGGGTGTTGCATCGCACGAGCAAACGACAGAAAGTGAGTGAGTGAGTAAAGGCGAAAAAAAGAGAGAGGGGGGATGGGTGAGTGTGGGTGGGGTACAGGTTGTTCGACTCAGTTGCACAAACCGCAAGGTCTGACAACGTAGGACGAAATGGCAATGCACTACCCGTTCGGAGGAGACAATCGTACGCAAAAGCGATCCCCTTGTTGCTGTCGATTCACTCGCTGCTGCACCTTTTCACTCCCTTTTTTAATCAAGAATGAAGCCAAAAGGCCATCACCACTGCTACGCATTCCACTGATAATGTGCGTCAGTGCGTAGAATGCAAGTCTGGGCGAGCGGGGAGACACGAGAGCACACCACGAGTGGATGCTTCAGCTTTCTTTTCGCTTTTTGGATTTGTTTTTCTTAGGGCATATTTTGATGTATACGACGATGACAACAGGAGAAAACGGGGATGTGATGGGAGAAGCAGATGAGCAGACAAGAGCTGCTTCTTGATCCCCCAAGACATCAAACGAGGCGCTGGCAATGTCAGCACTGTTGTTTCTCTTCCCTTTTCCGTTATAGCGTTCGTGGTATGTTTGGGGTGTAGTGAAAGAGATCAGGCATGTAGGTGCTCTTGAAGCACAATGCCTTGGAGAGTCGTGGGCACGGTACTCACGAAAGGAAAAAAGAGAAGAGAAGAACGAAAAAAAAAAAAGGAGGTGCCGCTTTGAAGTGATTCTCTCTCCCCTCCTTCACACCACCCTTACAAGCAAATGGGATTCGAGGTCGCCCTTGGTTGAGCGGTCTCTTCATGTACCACGCAACGCTCTTTTGTTGATTTGTGTTTGCGTGTGTATATATATTTGTGTGTGTGTGTGTCAGTGTAGATATGTCCTAACTTGTAAGAAGTAAGAAAATCAACAAGAGAGAAAAAAAAAGGGTGCAAGTGCCATGATCGGCATCTCCAACTTATTGACCGTGTTCTGGTATTTTTTGCGGGGTTTTTTTCTGCTTCGGAATGCCGTATACATGAGAATTGGGTTTGTTTGTCGTCACTTGCAGCAATCCGTGCGTGGGTGTGCCTGCTTCTATTTGACGCGAGTTTGAGGTGGTCCACGATCAACTAGGAGACACGCACACATGTTTGTTTGTTTGTTTTTCTGGCGACGTGAGAAAAGCACGGCGCTCATCATCATCATTTCGTCCAGCTACTACTTTCATTTCCCCTGGTTTTCGTATTTCATATTTTGTACTTCTTTTTTTTCTTTTTGTTGCATCTGCAATGGCTCGCAGAGAATCACGAAGAACACAGTTCTTCGTTTCCCTTCATGGGTCGTTCGCGGCGCGTGCAACGACACGTACAAAGGAGAACAACAGAGGAAATCGAGCAAAACTAGGAGAAGAGAGACGAGTGCGATACTTTCTTGGGCAGATTCGTGGTTTGATTTTTTTTTGTTCACTTCGTCCCTGACGGGATCAACCCTCTTATTGGTGCTGTTGGTTTACCATGCTTTTTTTGATGGATTGAAAACAAAACGGAAGCGAGAGCCCGAGAAAGAGAGAGAGAGAGAGACAGCGGGTGCCTTTGGTACCTCGCAATCACTCGCTCTTTCCTTCACGGTCTCTTCATCTTCCTCACATGGTGATGTGCGTTGTTTTTTTTTTATCCGCGTGTACTGGCTCACAGGCCCACCGGCTTGCGAGTCTTGCCACTGTAGAAGCGCGCGTAGATGCTCTCCTTCACGCGCTTGGAGATGACAGCAATGGCGCTGGTCGGGTCCACGAAGCGCCAGATCGAGAAGAACTCGTTCTTGGCGAGCGGGACGGCAATCATGGTGGACTTGACGAGCAAGTACGCCGCCTGCTTCAGGCGGGCGGGATCCACAAAAAAGGTTGCGATGTTCTTCGCCTGGTTCGCCGCGGTCGTGGCAGCGCTGGCGCCCTTCTCGGCGTAGGCGCCCGTCTTGCACATGACGTGGAGCACACCCTGGAACATGACGTTGTAATAGTGTCCAATAAGGGTGCCAACGTTGGGGTCGAGCCCGGAAAGGAGGTCCATTGGGCCCGTCACACACTCGCCACCGGCCTTGAAGTAGTCGAAGCACGCGTCGCGGAGAGGGCCGCAGCTGAAGACGGCGTACAGCGCCCAGGAGAGGAGGTTGATGCAGCAGCTGTGGATGTAGCGGAAGCGCGAGTAGCCAATCACGGCGTCGTGAATCTTGTCGTTGATCACGGCCATCTCGACTGGGTCCGACACGTGGAGATCAGGAAGGGCCTTGAGGTTGTTCGCCAGACGCACGGCATCGCGGAAGGCGCACGTCATGCCGCCGCCCGTGAGGGGGTGGCGCTGGTTGTTGTGGTCGCCGATGCCCACGTAGCCGCGGATCGCCGGGAACGTGGGAGGGTAGCGCGCGACGGGCATGCTGCGAATGGACGCGGTGTCCTTGGACGCGCGGATGAACTCCTCGCGCATGTGCTCCGGCAGGCACGGGGCCACCTCGCTCACCAGCCACGCGCTCTGCTGCTCCAGGTTGGGCAGGTTGGGCTTGTTGTAGTCCACCAAAAAGCGCAGCTCGTTGTCGTCGAGACGGTACGACAGAATGGGGCCGGTCTTACCGAAGAAGACGGTGCCACGCTGCTCCACGGGCAGGCGCACGGTTTTGAGGATGAGCCCAACAAAGTTGGAGTGGTAGTCGGAGGCGGGCGTGTAGTGCTGGTACTTGCCCTTCCAGCGCGACATGCCACCGTCGCACATCACCACAAGCGGCGCTGTGGCCATCTTGCGCACCGTCGTCGCATCCGACTTGGGAGGATCCACCAGGAAGGCATTCTCCGGGACCTTGTAATCCTCGGCGATGTTGTACTCAACACCGTAGGCCCGCTCCTGCGCGGTAGAGCCCTCGGTGAGGACGTTGGTCACGGTGGCCTCGAGGAAGGTCACGTTCGCCCGGCAGTTGTTGAACACGAACTCGCGCAGCTTGTTGACGAACTCACCAAAGTGGAAGGACACGCCGACGGCGCCCTCTCGGTACGGGAGGTCAACCTTCTCTCCGTTCTGATCCACGACGAGGTAGCCGTGGCAGGGCATGCCAATCGACGTCGCGCAGGCGTCCATCCCGACCTGCTTGAGCGCGTCCAGACCGCCAGGCTGCAGCAGCTCACCAACGATGCGATCGGGGCGAGTGAAGAGCTGGCGCTCGAGCATCAAGACCTTGCGGCCTTGGTCCGAGAGGGCCTTGGCCAGGACAGGGCCGGCAATGCTGCCACCAACGATGATGACATCATAGTCGTAGGTGGTACGTGAAGCATTTGGGCGAGCCTTGGAAACGATGCGGTTCACGTAGAGGAGAGCGGCGATCGCCAGGACAACGCTGAGGAGGAAAAGAAACATTTGGAACGGTTGCTTATCAGTTTTCCTCGCGGTGGCTTTCTTTTTCTTTTTCTTTTTTTTGGGAAAAAAACTGATGGTGAGTGTTGGCTGTGTTCAACGGAAAGCTTCCTTTCTATTATTATTATTCAAAGTGAATGTTTCTTGCCGACAACAGTTTGCTTCGTTGTTGTTGTGATGGTGGTGATGGCGGCGTGTGCTATTTTTTTTTTGATGTGTCGTGTGACAAGCGCAGTGGTAGTTGGGCTGGTTGAGTTTGTGGCTTCGGGACGATTTCCACTTTTTTTCTTGTATGCCGTATTTTGAAAAGCAAACGCAGTGTGTGTTTGTGTGTCAGAGGGAGCACAGCGAGCGACAAGAGAAAACCTAAGGGCTAAGTGAAGGGCACGGACACTTAAGGGAGAATTTACTTGAAGTATTGATGAGACTGATTATGAGTAGCTATAAAGGCTTAGCTTTCGGTCGGTGGTGAAGAAGCAGAGACGAAAAGAAGAGGAAGTGGGTCGGCGTGACGCAGTTTGATGAGAGAACATATCAGTCGATTTGGGACTAACACAGCCACCAATAAAAAAATGATTGGCGCTCAAGTGCACGTTCACTTTCACGTGCAAGCCGGATGAAGAGGAAGAAGAAAAAAGTCGTGCGGACCTGACCACAAAGGTACAGGTGCGTGGTCTGATGCGCGGAGGTGTAGAGCGAGACGAACAAGCAACAAGACAGTGAGCGGCTTCGACTCGCCATCAGGTGTGGCACGAGACTCACTTTCACACGCATTCTCGGATATTTTCATATTTGTGATACCTTATTTATTCTGGCACGGTCACCGATAGTTGATGAACACTGGGATTCGATGTCCAGGTGGTTTTGATGTCGGCATGGACTCGATCCACGCAACAGTGAAAAAAAAACGACAGACCCGCCAATGAAGCAACCTGGGAGAGGCGGGAAAGAGAACGGTGACATCCCGTGATGGGCGACAGACCAAAAGGAGGAAAAATGCGAACCAACAAATCACCCAATGGCGATAGAAAGAGATTCTCTCTCTCTTCGCAAAAACAAAAAAGAATCAGTACTCTATAAAGTGTATCAGAGAACAGTGAGTCTCTTGACCTTTCTATGATTGTATCTTATTGTCTTTTTTTTCGCTCGCTGTGTGAAATTCTATGCGAACAGTGAAAAAGAGGTCAACGTCACCACTTGCTCAGAGCGTTGTCTCCTCAATGATGGGACGAAGCGCGCCCATGTTCTCCCCAGCCACCACATCACAGGGAAAGTCGACTGTCACCTGCATCTCTGGGTACAGCTTGTTGAGAACGATGCGAACGCTGTTCATGATCGACTCCACGTCCTTGGCGACCTGGCGGTAGACAGACTGGTGGCAGTCCACCCAGACACAGTCGTGCACCGTGTTGGTCAGCACCGCGAGACCGTTGTAGTTGTTCGTCGCGACAAAGTGCCTCCAAAGGATGCCAAGCATGACTTGCACAATCTCACCGGCAAAGCCCTGCACAGGATAGTTCTTCAAGTGCGTCGGGGAAAAGTTGGTTGACTTGCGCTGCGCCTGACGATTGTTGGACATCGACTCGGGGATGTCAGACTCCGTGAAGACATACCGGCTTCCTGTGAGGGTGGGGAACAGACCTTTGAAGAGTTGGTGGCCGCGGACGTTGCGTGCGCCATTTTGAATGGATGGGTCGTAGCTGTTCGCCGAGAGCGTGACCATGCCGTTGAAGACGTCCACGCCGCGGTACGTCTCGCGCTCCTTTTCAATGAGCATCCGCACCTGATCCATGGTGAGTCCCGTACTTTGGCTGATCATCTTGACACCAGCGCCGTACTGCCGTTGGAATGAGAAAATCTTCGCCTGCTGCCGCAGCTTCACAAACTCCGGCTCCTTGTTCTTCTTGGCGCGCAGGAGGACCTCCGTGTACTTGAGGTCGGGACGCATCATCGACACACGCTTGCAGTGGAAATCGACGCTGTGCCGCAAGTCATCAAGCATCTGCTCATCGTTCGCGAGCACAGCCAGGGCGACGACCTCCAGCTGCGAGTAGTCGGCCTCGATGCACATGCCCTTGTCACCAAACCGGCTGATGAACATGTCGCGCAGGTTCGACTTGTCTTCCTTGGGGATGTTCTGGCAGTTCGGATTGGCACTCGCAAGACGGCCCGTGCTCGTCTTGTTGTGGACCAGCTCATGGTGAATGCAGCTATCGGTGTGGTGCACGAGGGAGACCATTCCCGTGCCGCCGTCGGTGCTTTCGTAGTAGGTTCCCAGCAGCTTTTCGAGGCCACGCAGCTCTAAAATGGTCGACGCGGTGCGGTCATTGTGCGTCTTCTTGAAGTAGTTCAGCGTGTCCTCGCCGACCTGGAGCTGGCGCGTCGTGGAGCTGCGGAAGCGCCGCATCACCTGCTCCGCCTCCAGCTCATTGGGGATGTACGTCGCCAGCCGTCCCTTCACATCGACCACGACGACATCGTCGTGGTTGCACGGCAGCGCGAAGCAGTCGTACGCGGACGAGACGGTGCGGCCGCACAGACACATCAGTGACAGTCGCTTTCGCTCCGCATCGGACAGGGAGTTGTAGTAGCCAACGAAGGCGCGTCGGTGGCGCAGCAGGACGGGCTGGTCGTCGTCGTTGCGTGCCGCCTCGGTGGCCTTGGCGCTCTTCTTGGTGCGCTTCTTCTCCACGACGAACGCCTCGCGTTGGAGAGACTCGTTCGCCATGTGCAGGAACGTCTCACTGTAGAGGTTGCACCACTCCTCCGGCTTCATGGTCGCCTCCTGCGACAGCTTCTTCGCGAACGCCTGCGCGGCGGCGAGCTTTGTCTTGGCCTTGCCGAGTGGCAACAGCTTCGTGGGGACCACAGGGCTCGCCGCGTGCGTGCCGCGCTTCTTGGAATCCTCGGCGGGATACTGGTGCCGGTAGAAGGCGACGATGGGGACGGTGTCGGCGAGGGTGATGGTGTAGCGCTTCTTCATGTCCGGCGACATGGTGTAGCCGGAGTGGCGGTTCAAGTACGCCGCGACGTCGCCAGTCCTCTGCAACGTCTTCCGGAAGGTGAAGCAGGCGTCACGGGCAAAGATGGTCACCTCAGCGCAGGAGAAGGCGTTGTCGGGACCGGTGTCGTCGTCGACTGGGACGATGACGGACGTGTGCCTGAGCACCTGCTCGGAGATGAACGCCTCCAGCTGCTCGGCCTTGTTGGCCCCAGTGGCGGTGAGACACTCGTTGGTGATGGGATTCTTGATGAAAATCTTCTCGATGACGCCCTGCGCGTTTGTGGCGATGGCCGCAAAGAGAAACAGGTGGCGGTGTGGGACGAGATTCACTATCGGGCCGGTTGCGCCACGCTGATCGAGATTGTGCCGCGGTGCTTCGGTGGCATCCCGCTTGAGCGAGTCGAGCATGGTTGAGCTCTTGCGGAAGTTCGCCTGCCGCATGTACGAGTCAAAGTAGGCCTTGAACATGCGATTCCCCTTCTCTCCTGTGAAACCAGCCATGATGGCGCAATCGCCGATGCCGAGCGTGTACGTCGGCGGTCGCAGAAACACGCCTTTAGGATACTGGTCGGCCGGAAAATCCTCGGCGGTGGCGAAAATTGTGTGTCGTGCAAAGGCCTCGCCAGCGAGAGGCTTGCTCTCGCGCGCGTTTGTGCTGAGCTTCATTCGGCCGCCAAAGAAGTAGCTGATCAAGTGCTGATTCGACGCCCAGTTAAAAAACTTCCGACAGTCTATCGGGATCTCACCTGGAATGGCCTCCTCAAGGTGGTTTCGCAGCTCCGCCACTTTCGTCATGAGCTCATGACTCTGGCGGACGGCCAGCTCGACGTTGATCTTGAGGCCGTTGTACTCCATTTCGGTCGTGCACAGCAAGCCCTCCATGCGTGCGGCGCATATGATCACCTGCCGCTGCTGGAGTGCCTTGTCAAGCTGCTTGCGGAAGATAAGCTCGGTATTCTCCAGATCGCCGTGGAGGTACTCGACGAGGGTGCGGTACGGAATCTCGTACGTCTCCTTGCCCTCCGCCCACGCCCGCTTGACGGCGTCGAGCTTGGGGGTTTGTCCGCCGTAGCTCTTGGCCACGTCCTCGAGACCGGCACCGTGGCCAAGCCTCACCTCGTGGCCGCTGAGCAGGTACTCGCCGTACATGGTGTCCCAAATTTTGCCGCCGCGACGCAGAAACTTGCGGAGCTCCGCATCGCGCCATATTTGAAGCAGATCGAACTTGATGTTGTGGCCTACGATCACGTCGTACTCGTCGAGGGGAGGGAGAAAGAGCGAGTTCGGTGCGGCCCCAGGGACCTGGTGGTTCCCAGCCGTCACGGTCACGTCATCGTAGCGCGAGGATGTGTTGCGGTCGAAGTAGTGGCTCGGCATGAAGACGTTGCCCTGATAGTCCCGCGCGCCTGAGAGGACGACGCAGTTCTCGCCAGTGAACGGATTGGCAATGCGCTTGTAGCGCCGCACTGTGGTCGTCTCGAGGTCGACAACCAAGTAGCGTCGAAGGCTCTCCATCGCCTTTGTTTCCCGTGCGAGTCGGTCGGGGTTTTCGTAGACCTTCGCGCGCCACTGTTGGAGGCCGAAGACGACCTCGGCGTCGCTCGTGTTGACGCGGTTGACGAAGGAGGCGCTCGCGACGCTCGGCACCGGGTGCTTCACCGACTCGTCGGCGAGCGCCTGTACTCGCTTGCGCGCGAGAATCGGGTCCTCCTGCGGTGGGATCGAGCCAACCGCCGTGGCGATCGCCGGGGCCACCTTGTGCAGACGATCGGCGAACAGCTTGTTCGCGAGCGCAGTGAATCCACGTTGCAGATAGCCATCCTGGACCTCCTCCGTTCGTCGGCTCTGCTTGTCGGGGAAGCAGTTGCTGCGCATCATCGCCCACGTCGCGCGTGGGTCTAGCTCCTCGTTCACGCCCGCCGCGACGCTGTGGCCACCAAAGAAGGGAGAGAGGCTTGAGATCTCCGCGACGAAGAAAGGGCTCTTTGGGCGGCAGGTCCGTGCAAATGCGACGAGCTGTGGTGCCTTGGTGCGGATCGTCGGGACAAAGAGTGAGATGGATGAGCTGCCTTCCCCGTACAGGAGCGTTGTCAGGGTGTTGAGCTTCACGGTTTCCTCCGCGAGACTGCGAATCATGTGCACTGTCTGTGCTCGCTTCTGTGCGTCGTAGATGGTGACAATCATGGTGTGCCCCTCGCGGATCGATCCCTTCCCCACACGCACGTTGATGTCGACCACGAACACGTTGACCGCCTTCACAGCGCGGCGCACGATCTGATCGATTGGGTTGAGCGGCTTGCGGCTACCTGGGGTGCCAAACCGTTTGTGCACGTTGAACAGGACGGTCCAGCCCAGCACGGCGGCGCGCGCAGCGGCGTTCCCGGCATCGGCCTCTGCTCCCGGGAGGTAGCAGCCGTCGGCGGCGCTGAACACCGCAGGGTCGACTGCCGCTGTACTAAAGGGCTTGCTCGTCAGGGCGTACATGGCCTGCTCAAGGCTCTGCGGCAACTCGACACCCTTCACCACCTCCTGTTGCGCGCGAAAGGCAAGGTACGTGATTCCCCACGCGTCAGGTGAAATGACCACTCGTTTGCGTGCCTTCTCTGCGATCAGCGCGGCGGCCTCCCGGAGGTGCGGTGTGTTTTCGCACGGAAATACCAGGCCGGCAATGAAGTCGTCGCCGATGCGGTCGTCCATCCACATGGACGCCTTCCAGAGCTGTTCGTGCTTCATGACAACCGCGTCGTTGCTGGTGGGCGAGTAGAGGGCATATTCGTCGCCTGCGGCGTCATGCGACAAGGTAAACAGACAGTACGCAGACTTGGCAAGAAGGGTCTTTTCCTCTTCACGGTGCACAGACGAGGCAAAGGAGCTCTGTCGGGCCGGATACAGCGGCACGTGTCCGACACCCGCAGGAACTGCATTTGGGTGCGTGCGCTCGCCTTGTGCACTGGAAGGCCCAGGCGTCTGAGCTGGTGCGTGCTCTACGCTCGCGCTTGCAGCCGACCGAGCAGGACTCGTCGACTCGAGAAACGCATGCCGCACGGGGACCAGCAACGAGTTGCCTGCCTTGCCAAGAGGACGCCCTGAGAGTCGGCGAAGCATACGGAAGAAAATGAAAGAGAGTGATGGGGAGCGGGACCGTGAATGGTGAAACTATATGCGTCTGTGTCTATGATCTGTATGGGTGAGGCGGTGGTCGAAGAGGAGATTGGCACAGGTGAAAGTGAATGAATGCATTTCGCTTTAAGTCAGAACAGTCAGGGTGAGAGAGAGAGAGAGACACACACATAGCCTGTAAACAGGAAAAAAAAAGGAATCCAGGCACGACGACGTGACATGTTCTGTCAACGGTTCGGACGACGTTGACACATGCTGAGTGGGGGGACGGAGAGAGGCGAGCTTAGTCACAACGACACCAGAGATCTCTACGGAATTTTTAGCCGTGTTTTTGTAAAGTGGGTATTAAAACAAGTCACCAGTAAGCACATTACATTCTTTCCATTAGCTTTACATTCGTTTTTTTTTTCTTTCCGTTCAGTTCTGATGGGAACGGATATGGGAAATAGGTGAGCACACAGTGAAAAAGAAGAAATGATTAGGCAAATATATATGTTACAGTTGTAGCTACCGCAGCTCCACACGTTTTGGGGTAGATTGCCCCTTCACTGTTTCTTTCACTTGCCTCAGTCTCGTGCGCCGTCATAGTTCTCGCCTCGACACTTTTGTGTGTGTGTCTGGGTGTGCAAGAGACCTCTGTTACTGTTTCTGATGTTGCGGTTCATATTGATACTTTTCATCAACCAAGACTGCATAGTACACGCGGGAAAGAAGGTGGCATGAAACAGCGTATGGACATGAGCGTGTGTCGTCAATGGCGCAGTGCCAGTGTCTTGACATCTTAGCATGGTTTGTTTGTTTTTTTAGATAAAGAAGGACGAATTGATTTTTGGCTGCTTTTCTTTTCGATCTCATGTCTTGGGTTTGTTTTGTTGTGTTACCTTTCAGAGATGAAGAAAGGTGTACCAGTGGTCGTCGACGCACTAGTGGCACTCGTAAAAGGAGCTGTTGAGGTGTTTATTTACATTTCCGCAGCGCCGTACTCGAATCGGTATCCGGACATTTTACCCTCAAGAAACAGCGCAGTAGACAGAGGCTGAACGACCAGGACGCAGATCTGCCGGCGCGTGGCCTCGTCGAAGGTGATGGTCGTGGTCCCAAGTGCTTTCACGTGACTCCGGCGACTCAAACTGCACTTCACCGTCATGACCAGGTTTGGCGTGTCGTTGTAGAACGCCACCGTGTCCGACCCAGTGACAGACAGCCTGTACAGCATGCCTTCTCCGCCCACGTCGAAGCACCTGACTGCGCCATCGAACTCAACGGTGGGGGCGCCGTGCTTGAATCCACACCTGTCAACGAGTGTCGGCTGTGGTGGTGGGTGCGGTAGCACGGGTGACAGTGTTGGTGGTGTCTCGGAGATCTCATGACCGGACTCGTCAGCAACGTCCTGCATCTCAATCTCCACGAAATCAGTCGGCACCGTGACGTTCCTCGGGCGAGCGCGGCGGGCCGCTGCGGCCTTCCTCACAGGCGGCGGCGGTGGCTCGCTCTCAACCACTTCAACGGCGACGGACGTGTCGGGTGGAGAGGCGAGCGGATTCGTTGGTTGCTGAGTCCCGGTACCATGTCCTTCCAATATTGCCAACAGCGCCTGGACTTGCGGCAGCCGCCGGAACTCGACAATGTCCGTGGTACGCTGCGCGGCCAACATCAACAGCTGCGTCACGTAGGTGTCCTCATCGGGGAAGTACGAGCGCCTCGGCACCACGACACCGAACTTTTTGAGTGTCTTCACCAGGATCTTTGCCTGTTTGTTCCGCGAGAGCGAGGCGAACTGCACGTCCAGCACGTCGGACGCTTCCTTTGTCGAGCGCTGCTCCACAGTCCTGGGGCGCAGCATGTCCTCCAAGTCTTCCTCCGCATGCAGAGGAATGACGCCGAAGGCATCAGGCTCGGGCGGGCTGGTCGTGATTTCGGCGAAGTGGCGGTCAGGAATCACAACGAGCTCGAGCATGGGAACTGGGTTCGGCACGCCTTTCAAATACTGCGAGCCCAGCTCGCGCACGGTGATGCTGCTCTGTTGTCGATCCTTGAGCGCGCCGTACACGTCTTCCGTCATGATGATCTGCCCGCCAGAGCCGAGGCTCTCCGTCCGCGCCGCGATGTTGACCGTTGGGCCGTAGTAGTCGTACCCTTTCGTGATTTCATCGAACTGAACGTCAGCCGTGCCAACGTGAATACCCACGCGAACGCGCAAGCCGCTGAACGTCATGGCCTCCGTCTGTGACGAGTCAAGGTCCGCGCTGTCACCCTCGGTCCCTCTCAGTTTGTCGTAGGCCTCACTGATTTTTGATGTCCCCCAGTTGTGCTTGTGGAATTGCAGCTGGAGGTCCCTGGCGACTTGCACGACAGCGAACGGGTCGGGTGAGACAATCATGAAGGAATCACCAATGGTCTTGACCTCGTAGCACTTGTGCTTTGCAATGAGGCGGCGAATGATCTTGTGATGCTGAGCGACCGCGCTGGCCATGTCGGTTGAGATGTACGACCACAAAAAAGTACTGCTTTCAATGTCGGTGAACATCACCGCCACGGGCTCCGTCTTCTCCTTGGGGGCATTGCGGTTGTCGCGAGTGTTGCCAATGTAAAAGCACATGAAGTAGATGAGGCACAGAGCCGCGATAATCACCACTAGCACTGCCGCGATGATGATGCCGATCGTGGCGCCGGTGCTCAGCGCGCGCTCTTTTTTCGTCGAGGCTGATGGATCTCCTGGGGAGACCGTCGTCGTGGTCGTCGTAGTCGTGGTCGTGGTTGTTGTCGTCGTGGGGGTAGTGGATGTGACATCGAAACCGAGGGGGAGGTACGCGGACGAAAGGTACACGGACCCTGCACAGGCGGAGACATTCGCAAGGTTGTTGCCAGCGAAAAAGCCCTCGCGCTCCCAGATGGTCATGTGTGAGCTTGCCACGTTCCAATGCAACGTATCCGCTCCTCCAGCAGTGGTGGTGTCGTCCGGGAGACTCACAAAGGGGCCAACAGTGAACCCACGCACAGTGTGCGCCGCCTTGTACAAGTCAGCCAATACCCGCTGCGGCGACACCGTCGCACCCATGCCTGATGCGAGCGCTGAAAGTACAGTGAGGGAGGTGAAGGTCCGCATCGCTGCCGGGGTCCGCTGATCCTTATTCTTGTACTGCTTGCGAAAAGCAGTGGCCATCTTGGTGGTCGAGCTGTCATTGGCCCAATTGTCCATGTTCGTCACAAAGAGCACGCGCTGATCATCGTTGCTGTGCCACTGGCTCGCGTTGCGGAACAAGGCGTAGTTGCTCTGGAGGACGCTCGTTGTCACCAGCACTCTGGCGAGTTTCTCCGCGGCGAGTGTCTTGATACAAGGTCCGAGCGTCGTTGCCGCCGCCGTAGTCGAGCCGAGAAGCAAGTAGACTCTGTCCACCTCCACACTGCTCGCCGCGCAGTCATCTGGCGTCATCTGCGTGACAGCTCCTGTCACGCCGGCAGCAGTAAGAATAGCCTTGGCGTCGTTTGCCTCGCTCGCGTCGCTCACGACAACAATGGAAACGTCCGCAGCGGACGCCTGCGCCACATACCCGAGTGCTTCAATTTCTTGCTCCGGTGTTGGGAAAAAGTAAATGACGTTGCTGCTCGTCATGGTGGACGGGGAAACAGGGTCCACAAACAGTTGTCGGGCGTCGGTCTCGGTGGGGATCGAATTCACAGGAAGCCCAACCGCGATGAACGCGTCGTTGTTGTCGTTGTTGTTGGTCAGCAAGTAATCCGACGCGACTGGGTGGATGAGCAGGCCCGGGAAGGCATCAACACCTGTTGTGCTCGAGAAGGACGTCACGTCCACGTACACGTCAAGACGTGGGGTGCTGAGGTCTGTCACTGACGCCGTTCGCTGCATCAGCGGGAAGGTGAAGGTGGGGCTGAGGAGTTCTGTGGTGATGCACTGGCTGTCCGTGCGTGTCACGCTGAGGAAGTATACCGTGTGCACACCGTTCTCCATGCCGCACACCAGCACGTCGTGCTCACTTGAGCCGGTGGTGCATGGGTCAGAGAACGGCCCGACCTGCCACGTGTCGCCGAGAGTGAAGATTTGTCCCCAAAAGCTCTGGTTCCAAGTCGCGCGCTGCGCAAACTGCGTGGTCAAAATCGCATCAATGTACCCGAGAAACGGAGGGTAATACTGAGCAGGGGTTGTCGGTGTGGTGCTTTCGCTTGTGTCATAATTGACTTCTAGGAAGACCTCGTGGATCTGCTCCGAATATTCACGTAGTGCGTCTTGGAACGGCTCTGCGTATGCTTCCAGCGACGAGCCGACATCACGGTCGCGTTGCGACACACTGATGGTGCACGTTGCCGTGTTGGTGGTGAACTTGTTTGTGAACGGGACTGATGACAAGAAAATGAGTGGTACATTGGTGTGAAACATTTCTGTTGTAAGCGCGGTGACCTGCAGCGTTGAAGGCAAGAAGACGATTTCTGGCTCAACGCTGAAGCCTTCTCCGGCATCACGGGGAGAAAGTACAATCCAGGCGCTGTTTGCGCCAGACTCAGTAAGTACGTCCAGTCGCTGCGCGTTGTAGCCTGACTGATTGAGCACTTTTAGTGCGTCGTCGATGAAGTAGATAACGTCGCTCTGTAGAGCATCGTTACCCACGAAAACCACGATGCTGCGCAGCGTTGTGCGGGAGACGATGTAGTCCACTGCGGCAATGAATTGAGTCGAGACGTCGGCCTGGAAGGACATGCGTGGAGTTCCGGAAGCGATAGGCCATGCGTTGGCAGACTGGAGGTCAACGACCAAGGGCAGTGTATCCGACGTGAATTCACAGTTCTTTTGTGTGTGCCCTACGAACGTGGTATCCTCCAAAGGATACGGACAAGTCGGCATGGCCGCGAAACCGTCGTCGCCGTTTAATGTCGAGGTGGAATAGGTCATAGACAACAACGTGTTTGTCTTCAGCTGAAACTCTGTGATGTACTTTCCGGCTCCTTGTGTGGGGAAAGTTGTTGTCTCTGCTTCCGACGCAAGGCCACACATGAAACCGACGATGTAGGGGTTGTAGTTGACGTTCACGCTGTCGGGAAAAACGCTGGTTACATTAGTGGTGCGAGACTTTGCCGCCTCAACATCGACATGCACCATGGCAATACCAAGAAGCGCTGTGAGGATCAAGAGCGCAAAAGGTCGCATTTTTTTCTCCTTGACGTCGATGGTTCTGTGTTTGTTAGGATAGGGATGAAGGGAGGAGGGGAGGAGGCCAACGCTGAAAACGGGGCGAGAGGAGGAATATGCAACCACTTTCGCCCGATGTACGAGATCTCAGAGACGAGAGTCAAACTGAACTGGGAAAAGGAAGAAGATGAAAAGTGAAGAAAGAAGAAGAAGAAAAGAACAGAAGAAAAGAAGAAAAGAAGAAAAGAAGAAAAAGGGGGTACTGCAATTGCGGGCGCGTTTCTGCAACAATGACTGGTGACAACCAGACAATGCGACAGAGGAACGCGGAATGTGGCTTTTATAGGTTTTATAATGTATCTGTGACAGATGGTGCGAAAGGGCAAAAGGAGAGACAACCCGAAAGGAGAAGATGAAAAGAAACCAAATGAACGTTGTGTAGGGGGGGGCAGTACAGTGACGGTTGAGCTGATGCGTTGCGTAAACTCACATGAGAGGGAGAGGGACGGCAGCAGCGACACAATCAGTATAAAGCCGCACAGCAGTGGGTTGTTGTTATTTTTACCACGTTCCCAATCACTGATTTGAGGTGCTGTTTGGCCACTGAACCAATTGCGTGTGGCCGTCTTCTCCACATGTTGTGTTGATTATGGTACATTTGTCCATTGAACTCGCTGTTGCTGTTGATTTTTTTTCTTTCGCTGATCTGATGATGAATGTTTGTGATGATTGTACACGTTTCCCCTCTTTCCTGTGATCGCACGTACAGATGGCATGTCAGATGCGCTGGTTCAGCTCCACCAATCGCGATGACCTAGCTGTTGGCTGGGCCCCAACGTCGAGGGGACGGGTCACGCTGGAGTTGTTTTTTTCGGTCACGGTAGTAGGCCGCCTCGGCACGAAACATGCTCTGCAGTGTTTTCAGCTCGACCACACGGTGATCGACTGCCCATGGGAATGTGCTGCGGTCCTCAGCATCTTCGATCAGCACATTTCGTGGCTGACCGCCTCGAGTCCACCCCGGGACAGGGTCAAAAGCCTGACGAAATGTGTTCGAGTCGGTCGACCGAACAATCTCGTCAGCGGCAGAGTAGAGATCCGCGAAGAAGGGATCACGAAGGACCTCAATAGCGGACGGTCGTTGTTGCGGTGAAAAGGCCAGCAGGCGAGCCAGCAGGTCCATGAAGCCGTGCGAGAGATGGACCGACCCAAACAGAGCCGAACGGAGGCTTTCAGTATGGTGTGGTTTCGGCTTCGACGGCGAAAGCATACCCCACAGCAGGTGCTTCCCCTCCTCGCCACCGTCGAACAGACACATGCACTCGCGCTCCGTTTGCGGAATCCCAATAAGACCGGGCGTCTCCGCGATCAAGGCCAGCTGTGAGAGGTAGTTGCTTCCGGGGAACAAGGGCTTCCGCAGCACCATTTCACCCAGAATGCACCCCAGCGACCAAATGTCCACGGCGTGGTTGTAGCGGCCCATCACCAAGAGCTCGGGCGCGCGGTAGTATCGCGTCACGACGTAGTCCGTGAGACTGTAGAACGCGGCACTGTGATGCTGCGGCTGGTGTGCCGAAGCGACGGGGTCGTGACCTGCAAGTGGTGGTGGCGGTGCTGCTGTAAATGCGAACCTCTTCATGTCTTCGTCTGCAGCGGAGAGTACAGGCGGCGACGCACCAGGTGCGGGAATCCCACCACGTGAAATGCCGAAGTCGCAAACGCGAACGGTGCAGTCGGCGTTGAGCAGCACGTTGCCAGGCTTCAAGTCACGATGGATGACGCCACTGGAATGTGTGTAGACGAGAGACTTGACGATTTGGTACGCAATGTACCGAAATTGATCGTCAGCGAGGGGTGAGCCGCTGCGCAGATACGCGTGCAGGTTGGTGTCCATCAATTCCGTCACAACGTACACGTCGTTGAACTCATCGCCCAAGCCGCTGCCGTCGGCGGCGTCGTCGCACGGCACCATAAAGTCAAGAATACGAACGATATTTGGGTGTCCGCGAAGGAATCGCAGCATTTTGGTTTCACGCACCACGCGACGCGCATCGACGAGGTCAGCGAACACGCGTGACACCTTCTTGATGGCCACGAGAGGAGATCGTTGATCGCCGAGCTCGCGGCGCTGAAACGGCTGGAGTTCCAATCCTGGAACCAGCACGGAGCCATCATCTGACAGTGGTATTTTGGCAAGCGGCTTTGCTTTGAGCAGCTGCTCATGACCCGCGTCGTCAGTCGTGTGAAGAAGGGTCAGACCATTTTCTTCGTTTTCGAGCACCGCAGGGCAATAGTGCGGCGAGTCGTCCACAAGACGAAGGTCAACCGCAGCGCACACCACGCCGTAGGCACCGTGGCCGATTGCCGAAAGAACCTCGTAGTGACTATCCACAAGGAAGGAGCTCCCACGGACGGTGTACAGTTTGCGTCCATCCTGTTCTGACTCACGTTGTGCGGCGCTCGCACTCTCAGGAAGCACGCCCTCATTCCATGCCGTTTGCAGTACTTTGGAGAGTTGCGGAGACGGCGAGCTTGACATTCAGTAAAAGCGGGAAAGGTGGTAAACAGAGAAGAGGATTGTATTGAGGGATGCGCGGCTCAAGAATCGAACGAAAAAAAAACACAGAAGGGCAAAGTGGGAGGGGGGAACAACAAGGTACGTGCAGTCACTCTCGCTGACACCGCTACAGAAGTGACTGTGTGGGTGCACAAGATTGACAGCCAATAGAGTATGGGAGTAAAGTGGTGTGTGTCTGTGTGTGTGTGTGTGTGTCTCGTCGTACTACAGGAATAGCCAGAGAAAAATAAATATGAAGAGGAGAGTACAGAAAAGGGAGGTAAATGAACGATGGTGGCTCGTGTGAGGGGAGATATATGAACACGCGCAGCATGTGGATCATTGAAAAAAAAAAGTGAATAATAATGAAGCGGGCAATTTCCACAGAAGAGGAAACCTCAAGTGTCCGAAGAGTGCGGTCGAAACACGGCGCAATAAACATGCTTGATCGTCGCCCAACGGCTCGCGCCTTGCGGCAGTGGTGGCAAAGTGTGCTGTCCTTGTTGGGAGACTCGTGGGGATGATGTTGCCTGTGTCCTCGTTGTCTAGGCACTGACAGCACCCCCATATTGCATTCATTTTTTCTTTGTGTTGCTTTTTGTGTTGTTGCTGTGGAGTTCAAATGGATACATGGTACGCGCAGCGAGGGGAAAAAAAGGGCGCGAAACAAAAAAGACGTGGTCGTGTACATCGACGTGAACTGCGAAAATTTTTGAAAAAGTAACAACGTGTGACACTCGTGTGAGCCCTATAGGCTCCGTTTCCTCCCATTTGAGCAGTTCACTTTTTTTTCTCTTGTTTTCTTTTTTACTTTTATTCTTTCTTTCTTTTTTTTTTTGAAGCATTGAAGAGTGTGTGCGTATACAGGTTTGTCGTTGAGATCAGGTTGTCAGGGTCCCGCTCGAAACGTGAGAAACGCAGATGACGAAGAAAAATGAGCACAGCAAGTAAAAGACACGAAATCCGACGAGCGGCGATGAGGTTGTGCATGACGTACTACTCCACGACGTCGAGCAGCAAGCCGACGCCTGCGATCACCCACTTGCGAGCCGGTTGGCGCGTCTTGAGGTAGAACCCAACGACGAAGCCCGCGCCGCGCGCCTGTGTCTTGTACACGGGGCACTCGTACTGGTCGCGACGGTCAATCTTGCCCAGGGGCAGGGATCGCACCTGCATGATGGGCATCTTGGGGTACAGCTCCTTGAGACGGCTCTCCTCGATGCAGCCCGCGGCGGTGTCCCAGCGGGCGCCCTCCATCGAAAGACCGCAGATGTAGCAACCATCCCTGGCGTTGGTCTCGATCTGGTCCGCTGACTTCTTCAGCACGTCGACGACGAGCGCCATCTGATCGAGGTCGAAGCTGTTGATGATGGAGGTGGTCTGCATGATGGCCGTGAGGAATGACATGGGATTGAAGAAGAGGGCGAGGTTCGTGACCTTGGGGGTCTGCAGGTCGATGTTCCAGTTCACCAGCTGCTCGTTGCGAGTCAGGAAGTTCTCGACCCACGAGGCCAGCATGCGCTGCGACATGAAGGAGACGCGCTCCCACTTGCTGGGCAGCTTGTCGAGATACATTTGGTCAAAGAGCTCCTGCATGGCGGTTGTCATGGACAGGGCACCCTTCAGGCCGAGGTCGAGCTCCTCGAGAGTGCTGCGCAGCGTCTCGATGAGGAGATTCATGCGCTCGCACTCCTGGTAGAACACGTGCTGCTGCGGGGAACGGTCGTCTTCCAGGCGCTCGGCGAGGTCCTGCAGGTTGTGTGGCTCGGGCAGACGCTCACGGATTTCATCGAGTTTCTGCTGGACAATGTCCTGTGGGCTGAGCATGTCACCGCCGCCCTGCTTCTTGGGCTGCAGTTCGTTGATGGTGCGGAAGAGGACGTCGGCCTGCGTCGTGCGATAGTTGATCTCGGCATTGGGGTGGAGTCCGTAGAGAAGCGGCGACTCACTCGGGAAGTCCTCGGCGGTGGTGAGCCACTTCATGTACTCCTGGTAGCTGCATGGTGTGGGGACACTGATCCCTGGCGCGAGCTGAAGACCGTCGCAGCACTCGGGAACAATGTACGACTGCAGGTACGCCATGCAGAGAACGCGGTCCCAGTCGTCCGTGATGTGCCCGCCGTACATGATCTCGCCAAAGACGTAGCGCAAATCTTCCCACGGCACCTTGGGGCGGTCCTCGATGTAGTTGGCCGCCACCTCGAGGCACGTGGTGAGATCACCCGCGTTGAATGGGTACGCACGGTTCCACCCAAGAGGACCGAACTTCTTGCGCTCCACGACGACAGCGTGGAAAAAGCACATGGAGAACATGATGCAGCGATATTCGGTTGGCTTCGCACTGCGCTCCCACGGCTCGTCGCTGAAGTTGGCCATCGCGCGCACAATGTTCTGACGAATGCCAGTCGGCGGCTCGGACGTCAGCTTGACAGAGCGCTGCAGCACGCCGATCGGAATGACCTGCGACGGCTCGGCGCTCAGGAAGACACGGAAGTCGCGGTGGCCCTTCTGCCCCTCAAATGGGATCTCGTCGTCGTCGACAGTAATCTCCTCGGCAGCGTGATCCTCGCCGTCGTCGTCTGTCGCGCCTTCCTCGTGGTCCTCTGAGCCGCGTGCAGAGTCGCGCTCAACGGCCTCGGTGTCCTTCTCCTCGTCGTCGCCTTGCGCGTCGCCGCCCTCCACGACAGACTCACGCTGTGCGACGCCGATGCCGCGCTCGGCCGCCTTGCGCTCCATGATCTCCTTCCGCAGCTGCGCCATGCGGGTGTACGTCTCCGCGTACACGTCGAGACGACGCTCCAACGTGCGCAGCCACTTCTCCACGAGATGGATGTTGTTCAGCAGAGCCCATCCACCCTCCTTGAAGCATTTCTCGAGGGCACGGTCGGCCACCACCTCCTGGCCCTGGCCCAACGACACGTTGTGCAGCTTCTCATTGTCGTACGTGAAGCCCAGCTTGCGGCCAAGCTCCTCGATGGCCTTGACGGGATCAACACCTGGGGAAAGGATGAAGAACAGCGGTGTCGTGGGACTGGAGTTCTCGAACGAAACAGAAATGTCGACAGCCTGGTCGGAGACGAAGAAGCGGCCGATGCTGTTGCTCACAAACGTCTCGAGTGCGGCCGTCAGGCGATCCGGACGGAGGCAGCGCAGCACGAGAAGACGCTCAAATTCGGTCAAGTTCTTCCACTCCGCTGGCATCTTCTCCGTCTCGGGCTTCTCCGTCTCGCACCACTGCATCCACCGGTTGTTCTCGGCCATGTCCGACGGGAGCAGGTTGAACTCGGGGGTGCTGCCCTCGACCTCCGTCAGCGCCTGCACAGAGTCCCAGTTGGGCTGAGGGCACCACTCCACGACGGTCTCGGGACGCTCCACGCCGGTCTTCTTTTTGCCGCGCAGCAAAAAGTCGAGCTGCTTCGCATCGACCTCACCGCGGCGCTGCAGAATCGCAAACGTCAGCAGACTGGAGAAGATAAGCTTGTGGCGCTCGAACAGACCACGAGACACATACGCAAAGACCTGCTCCGTGATCGAGCGAATCACGTTTTCGACACGCTTGGTGATGTCCTTCTTGTTGTCCGGTTGCGGGGCGAGCGTGAGGGCCTTGTTGAACACCACCATGAAGGTCTCGAGCGAGTACTGGTACATGTGGTCAATCTTCCACAGCTGGTCAATCTGGAAGAACAGCAGTGACCCGCGCACGGCGACGTCCGTGTAGCGGAGACGGTTTTGCGCAATGTCGCTCTGGGTCGTCGTGGCCTGCTGGAATGACGCGTTGATTTCCTTGGCCTTCCGCTTGGTGTTCTCGAGGTTGTCGACGAGTGTGACATTCTCGAGGATGTCACCCGTGGCGTTTGTCAGCTCGTACAGCAGGCCGTCCTCGCACTGCTGGAGCTCGATCGTCATGGTGTTCATCTGGCGCAGCAGTGCGCCACGCTTCTTCTCGAGATCCGGCCGCTCGTGGCTGACGACGACGGCGAGCAGCTGGTCCTCCAGGCCGCTCTCCGTCACCATGAAGTTGATGAGAGTCGTCTGGGCATTCACTTCGGGGCCGTAGTGCGGGTTACCAAGCTTCGTCTGCAGAATGAGGCGGAACTTGGGATTGTACTCCACCTCCGTCGCGCCGAGCTTGATGTACATCTTGCTGCCCTTCTTGAACGTCTGGCGACTGAGCACGCCGTCGAGGACCGGCTCGATAAACTCGCCGAGGGACTCGATCACGCACGGCAGGCCCTCCTCGATGCACGTCTGCAGCACGCGCTGCCACCCCTTCTGTGTGGTCTGGATGACGCGCAGGCCGTTCTTCTCCTCGCGCGTGCGAATCCACCGGATGCCCTGGAGCTGCGGGTCGACCATGAGCGGCCACCGCGTGCAGTTCGTGAGAATCGCGCCGTTCTCGGTTGAGATGCGATCCGTGGGCAGGCCCTCGTTGTTCCACGAGGCCACCGTGGCCTCGGAGGTCAGCACATCCATCGCCGGGTCAATGTTGTCGGTCATGGGGATGCCCAGGCGCTGGATGCATGGGATCCACTCCTCGGAGATGATGCGCTCACGGAATGCCTTGGAGAAGGGGCCAATGTAGGAGACGAACGACGCACTGAGCAACACGTCACCAACCAGCAAGGTGGCGGCGTGGTTGAGGTCCTCGATGGTCTTGGACCAGCGGACACTCTCATCCGCCAGTCCGGAGACGAGACGCTTGGCGAGGTTCATCTTCATCTGCGTCTTGTGTGCCTTGGCTTCGATCATCTTCGCCTCCGCGACGGCTTCGTCGTACTGGCTCACCAGAGCATCGAGCTTCGCGCGTAGGTCGGAGACCTTGTCCTGGATCTTCTTCAGCGCTGCCTGGCTCGACGCCAGGCGTTGTTGTGCCTCGGCGAGACGCTCCTCCTTGGGACGCACCTCGCAGCGCACGGTGTGGTAGCGATTCATGCCAATGGCCCACTTGCACAGGCCAGCTGCCGCGAACGACTTGGTCTTGATAATGTCGGGATCGAACGACGGGTTGTTGATGTACACCTGGATCTGATCAATGCACGCCTGCGGAATGTTGTTCACGTCAAAGCTGCGGAGGTCACTGAGGAAGCGATCGACCTGATTCATCATCTTCTTGCATTCGTTCCACGAGCGCTGCTTCACTGGGGGGATCTGGCGTGGGTTCGAGGTGAGAACCTTGACACAGATGGCCACCATCTGCACATCCTCCGGCGGCTTGCCGAGGTTCTTGAGCTCGGAAATGGCGCCCTTGTCGAGAGTGTCCAGCGCGGCAAGGGCCTCTTGCACGAGCGGCTGTGCCTTCTCGAGGTCCTCCTTGCATTGTCGCTCAATCTCCGTCACCTCAGCCACAATCTTGCTCGTCTTCTCCTCCTCCTTCGCGGCGATCGCGCTCTGCTCTTCGACCACAGACTTCTCGCGACCAACGGTCTCCATCAGCGCAGCCGTCTTCTTGCTGGCCTCCTCGACCTCCACGCTCTCCCGCTCAAGCACGCCCTGCAGGGCCTGAACTTGTTCGCCGGCCTCCTTGATCTTATCGATACCACTGACCAGGCGGTTGGTCTTGTCGGTGTTTTCCTTGCGCTTCTTCGCGAGCAGCTCCTTGTAGAAGGCAATGAGCTCCAGGAAGGACTTGGGGGTCGTGTAGGCGCGGCGCTTCTCCTGCGCGTAGTAGTCGTCGCACAGCTCGGTCACCTTGGTCTGGCAGAAGGCCATGTAGTCGGCGATGTTCTGCGTCATCTGCGGCCCGCCGAGCTCGATCTCGGAGAGGAACCGGTTGGCGACGGACTTGAGTGCCTGCTCGGGCCAGCTGAGGAACCAGTCGATGACGGTGGTGTTGGCGAGTGCCGGGAACTGGCGGCACCACGTGGAGAAGTTCTTGCTCACCGGCGAGAAGCACAGGATGATGTGGAGGTTGGTGCGCACCTTGTTGATGAAGTACTCCCAGCACACGTCTGGATTGGAGTAGTCCGTGAAGCCGGCGGCCTTGACCTCGTTCATGATGGAGCCGACGATGCCGTCGCGCTCGTCCTGGTTGAACAGCTCCGGGACGTTGCCGCTGCTGAGCATGTCATTGAGATACACAAGCATGTCAGGGGTGACGATCTGGGTGTCTGTGAGGACAAAGGCAAACGGGTAGCCGCGCAGACCGCACTTGCGGTAGAGCTCTTGCACGTCCGTGCGGAAGTCGTTGATGTCGTACGTGCTGGTCACGAGGACCTGGAAGATGTCGTGGCCGTTGATGTACGAGGCGAGGCGAGCGAGAGACTGCTTGCCTGAGCCGCCCACGCCAACGAGCAGGGCGTTACCACGCGGGTTGGAGGTGATGCGCGAGATGCGGCACACGTGCTCAATGGCTTGGTTGAACAGAACCAGGTTCATCGCCGCGTAGCTGTCGTTGTACTCAGTGAGCTTCTTGCCGAGGAAGGCACCGGCAGTGTCGTAGTCGGTCTCGTTGTACACGTTCTCCTCGCCGTCGTTGGTGGTGTGGAACGGCGCCCACACGAGCGGTTCCGCCATCACGTCCTTGATGTTCACATCGCTCAGCCCCGCACGCGTGATCACCTCTTGGAGCAGGTCGTCGTAGCGCTTCATGTCCTCGGGCTCCGCCATGCGATCGCGGAAGGTGCGGTTGCACTCGTGCACCCACAGACGCACAAACTGGAGGCTCGTGCTGTGCAGCTTCGGGCGCGACTTGCACAAGCCTTGGAAGATGTTGAACATCTCTCGCATGTTCCACTGGTAGTGAAACTTGATAGCGGTCGGGAAGAAGATCTTGGAGATGTTCGCGTGCAGCTCGATCGTCGCGTTCGTGATGAGCGTCGTGAGGGAATCGCGGATGTCACGCGAGAAGTGCTTGGTGTGCTCTTGGAGAATCTGGCCGTAAATGCTCACGAGGTCAGCGCGGTCCGGCATGTTCGTCGAGAAGACCGCAAAATGACGGAGCAGACGGTCCAGAATGGTGAAGGTACCGGACTTGGGGTTCATGGCGCCGACGTAGCGCACGTCCACGATCTCCTTTTGCATGATCTTGACGCGGTCGTACCAGAAGCCGTAGCCAACGTGCTGCTGAAGCAGGGCGATGGCCTCCTGGGTGCCGTACTTGTCCGGCGCAGGCATGTTCACGTCATCCAAGAAGAAGACGAGTTTCTTGCGGTTGAACGGGCCGTAGGTGCGGCCGGAGCGCTTCTCCAGTGACTGCTCCATCACAGCCTGCAGGCCGGCAGAGGACGTGCGCGCGTTGAAGGAGATGACGCGGTAGAGCACCTTGTCCATGTCCAGCGAGCGCAGCTTCGACATGATGAGGTTCGTCTTGCCCGTGCCAGCGGTGCCGACAAGCATGACACCACGTGCGTTGTCCACGAAGAGGCTCATCAGGTACGACATGCGCACTGTGTCAGCGGTCTGCACGGAAACGGCCGAGAGCTGCTGCTCCCCGTCCGCCGTGTACGGCTGCACCAAGTCGGCCCACGGCTTCCAGTCAAAGACGGTGGCGCCATTCTCATCCTTTGACTTGTCAAGATAGAAATCGAAGACGGAGCCGGTGTCGGAGATCTTCATGGCGGGGAACTCCTTCTTCCACTGGTTCGAGAAGTTCAGGCGCATGTCGATGCGACCGTCGGAGCTGGGCAGCGGGCCGCCAAAGGCCCAGATGACAGCAAAGACAAAGTACTTTTCGTAGACGTCAAAGGCGTTGGGGTGCTTGGCCAACTCGTCTCCCTCCATGGTCTTGAAGATGCCATCCAGGAGGAAGCAAATGGTCTGGACGACGTTGATGTCCATCACCTGCACGACGGGGCGCATCGAGCGCTTCCAAAACTCGAGCACGTACGGCACGTACTTGTCGAAGAGGCTGTCCAAGATGGTGCCCTCGCGCTTCTCGCGGCTAGCGATCCACTTGTCCTTGAAGGGGCCCCACCCAAGGTCGGACTCGTTGATGAAAATGACGCCGGCACGCGACACCGTCGCCGGCGAGGCGTTCTTGAGGTGCGACACCTCGAAGATCATGCGCATTGAATCCGTCAGAGGGATACGCTCATTCGAGACGAGAGTCAGCATCTTGTTGTCGTCCATCACCGTGTTCATCGACTCGATCCACTCGGCGTCAATGATGCCATCGAGGACAATCCACTTCATGTTCTTCTTCTTCTTCGACTCCATTGCGTAGTCGCGGAAGATGGTGGACAGAATGCCGTCGCGCCACTCCTTCTGCGGTGTGAAGTAGCCGTACAGCTCGTTTGACGAGATGGCCTTGGGGTTCAGGCACGAGGACACCGCCTTGGCCTTCCACTCATCCTGGTACAGCTTGGTGAGCGCACCCTGGAGGCAGCGCCAGCACTCGGTTTTGCCCGATCCGGCAGGGCCGAGAATGAAGACGGAGTGGCGCACATGCAGGAGCTCCTCGTACTGCACGCACTTGAGGATGAAGATGTCGTTCTCGCCCGGCAGGTTGCCCTGCGACTTGCACACCTCCTTGCACGCCACCACCAGATCCGGCTTGTCCTTCTTGGGGACGTCGAGGTTCGGGAACAGCGAGCGGATGAGACCCATGAACACGTACACGTCGTCCTTGCTCAGCTTCGCCATGTTGGTGTCGCGTAGCGCGCGCATCAGCACGTTGCGCTCTGGAGTCTCGGGGTCGCCACGCTTCAGCGCACCAGCAATGTACAGCACCGACTTGACAGCGCGAAGACCCCAATCGTAGTGATCTTGCGGGGACAGCAGCTCCTTGTTGAGGCGGTAGAGGGTCACGAACTTGAGCGCGAGGTCCTTGGCGTCACCAAACCCCTCGGCGGCCAGCATGATTTCGCAAATGTTCTTCAGGTCGGGGACCACCATGGCGCACGGGCGGAAGAGGGACTTGATGTTCTCGGGCAGCTCGGTACGTCCGGCGTAGCCGGGGTTCATGGTGATCCACATGCCGACCGAGCGAACGATCGAAATCTCCTCATCCATGAAGCGGAAGCGCTTCTTGTTCTCCTTGAGGGCGTTCAAGATCGAGCCCACCTGCGTCGCCACTACGGACAGCACCTCGATCGAAATACGGTTGAACTCATCGAAGCAGCCCCACGAGCCTGACATGGCCAGGCCCTTGAAAATCTGACCGAGCGTGATGTAGTTCATCTGATCTGAGCAGTTGAAGACGTAGCAGGCAATGCCCATGTTGCGGGCCAAGTCCTTGGTCGTCTCCGTCTTGCCAGTACCAGCAGGGCCGGCGGGTGCGCCGCCCTGGTTCAGTCGCAGTGCCTGCGTGAGCGTGATGTAGCACCGGTCGGTCAGCTTCGTGATGACCAGGCAGCCGCACAGGCCAATGTACTCGTAGCCGTTGATGAACTCGGCGTCGGCGATGCGGATTTCATTGCCCTTGGTCTCGTCCCAGTAGTACCGCAGCTGTGACTGCCAGCTGAAGGACTCGACGGAGTCGATGCGGTCGTCGACCATGGACTGCACAATGTCGCGATTGTGCACATCGATCGTGATCAGGTGGACAAGCATCTTGCGGTCCTGTGAGTTGTGGTCCATCAGGACTTCCTTGATCAGGCTGTCCAGCTGCTGCTTCTGGTTCCTGAGCAGGTCCTTCATGCCCATGTCGTTACCCTCTTCGATCTGCGTGAAGGCCTGGTGCACCTCCGTTGTGAACCAAATGCGGGAAGCGACAATCACGGCCTGGCACGGGTGCTGGTAAATCCACTCGTTACGCGGCTTCTCGATGTAGGTGGCGTTGGCGTCACGGATGTGCATTCGGATGCCGCGCTTCATCGTCTTCACACAACCCTCCAGCCACTCCTCAACCGGCCCCTCGCACGTGTACGACTCGCCCAGGGGCACCTTCTCGCCCTGCAGCGACACCATTTGCCAGACGCCCGTGTCCGTGCTCTCGGTGTACGGGTTTTGGTCGAAGCTGAAGGTGTCGACGGAGTCGATGATCTTGCTCATGTGCACCATCACGGCGCGAGGATCGGAGCCCTTGGACAGAATGTCGATGAGGTCCGTGTCGGAAACGAAGAAGAAGCGTGGAAAGATCTTACGCTTCGTCTCCAGGTAGTCGGCGAGCGACTTCTCACACTGGGCGAGGATGCCCTGGATGTAGTTGAGTGTCTGCTCGAGCTCCTCCTCGCGGCCAATCTCCTCCTTGAGCTTGTCAGAGCAAATGACCTCGATGACGTTGGTGTACTTGTGCGCCTTGCTCATGAGGAGACGGAACACGCGGTCGGCCTCCTGAAAGTTTTTGGCGTCCTCAGGGAGCTGCTCGCGGATATCAGCGGAGAGGATGAAGATGGGGTACAGGTTCTGCCACTGGCGCTGGATGTCGACCCACTTGCCCGTGCATGTGTCCACCAGCCCCAAGTTCTTCTGCCACATCACCACCTTGTCGTAAAAGTACTCGACGAACCGGTCTGACAGCATCGATGAGAGGGCGTTGTTGTCGTTCTCCAGCTGCTCCACGACGTCGTCCACCGCACCGAGCATGTGGCAGTCCAGGTGCTCCTCCTTATCGTACGTAAAGCACAGGTCTTGCCACGTGCTGACGATCTTGGTGAGGTTCTTTTCGATGCGCAGCTCCTTTTCGGCCTTCTCCACAATGTTGGCCACGTCATCGGAGTAGTTGTGCAAACCAAGTGAGAAGAGCTTCTCAAGCGTGAAGTCGTCCGCCTCGGGATCGATCATGCCGGACTGCTTGGTGGTTGTGACGAGCTCCTCCCAGTGACGCTGGCGCATGGCGGGGGAGCTGAGGGACTCACAAAGGGGCAGCGACGTGCGCATGTTGCGGACCTGCTCGTCAAGGCCCTTGAAGACGTCCCAGCCCTTGACTTTCATTGGCTGCTGCTGCATCTGCTTCGCGATCTTTTTGCTCTCATCCTCGTAGTACGCCACGTCGGCGTCCTTGAACGTTGAGCGCAGCCAGTAGGCGAACTGGGTGTGGATGTGGAAGTTCAGATCCCACACCTGCTTCAACAGCATGAGCTCCTGACGGCACTCGCGGATTTCCTTGAATTGCGACGGGTTCAGATCGAAGAGGTCCTGCAGGTTGATCAGCTCCTTCCCCTCACGCTCCAGCTCCATGACGTGCGCGTAGGCGCGGTCGATCTCGTCGTAGACAGAGCGGCGGTCGATGGCGTAGGTGAAGATGGGATTTTGGTGGAAGCGGTCCACCTCACGCTTGAGCTTGTCCTGGAAGGAGATGACGCTTTCCTTGATCTTCTCTGCCTCGCGGTCTTGCACGATGGAGTTTTGTGCGCGGGCGTTGAGGGCCTTCTTGTTCAGCAGCACCCACTGCTCCGGGGCGGGCTTGCGCAGCTCCTCAATCTTGTCAATCTTGGCGAGCTCTGACTCGGCATCCGGTGAGGTGCTCGCATGTGCCTTGAGCATACGGATCGCACTCTGAATCGGGGGGAACATGCCACTTGTCTCGCCAGTCTCATCTTCGCCCATCACCTCGGTGTTGCGTTTGCGGCAGTCACGAATCCAGCGCATCACAGACTTGAGGGAGTCAACATCGCCGTCGAGGACCTCCACTTCGAGCCCCTTGTCTGCCTCCTTCATGAACTTGTACAAGTCGGTGAGGTCACGCTTCATCTTCTCCATGAGGTAGTCGGAGTACATGTCCTTCCACTTTTTGCAGGCGTCACGGAGGGCGATTCGGAGGGGGCGGACATCGATGGAGACGAACCCTTCACGGTGCCGGTCCTCGATGGACGTAAGGCGCGTGCGAATGCGGTTGTACTCCGTGATGGCGCGGTCAAACTCCTGGAGAGCAACGCTGAAGTACTCCTGTGATTTGTCCTTGGACGCCTTGGCGGCGTCCTCGTCACCGAGCAGGCTGGAGCGGCGGTTGCTGTCGGCGTCGACACCGAGAAACTTGTCGAAGGCGGTTTTGCGGTCGTTCTCCCACAGCTGGTTGAACTCGTCGTACACCTTGCGGTACGCCTCACAGCTGTCGTGGTTGTCGCTTAGCAGCGCGGCAATGTCGCCCTTGACCTTTTCAATGCTCTCCGTACTGCGCACGCCCTCCCCGTACCCGCGTGAGCCAGAAATTGGCGCCACGAGACTGGTGGCGTTCTCCAGCTCCTCAATGACCATCTCAATGCTGCCGCGGATGGATTTGGCGGGCACAGCAGCGTCGGCCTCCGCCGCCACGGCGGGGTCAAACTTGGACACCACCTCCGCCGTGTCAGGCGACTTCTTGCCGAGGCACAGCTTTGTCTCGACGAGGGGGATGCCGTCGTTGTCAGCCAGCCAGACGGGATCGACCTGGTTCTTCAACTGCTCGAGCGAGTGCAGCACGGCATCCGACAGCGACTTCTGCACCTCGCCGTGCACGTACGCGAGATACTTCTGCCAGCGTGCATCGGACATGTCGACCGGCTCGCCTTGGTCACCAGCGGTGACGAGTGCGTTCAGCGTCTCCAAGCTTTGCGCGAGCAGTGCGTGGATTTCCTCACCGCGAGTCTGCAGGCCACTGCGCCGCGCCGCGACGTAGTCGGTCAGTGCCTTCTGGAGCTCGTGCTCAGACATGGTCTTTTCACCGCGCTCGGCGTCGAGGGGCAGCATTGTGTCCTCGTCCTTGTAGGAGGCGATGAGCTCGTGCATGCGCTGCACGTTCTGGTGCAGTGTTGACACCACGCGATCGATGGCGCTGATGGACTGCAGCGCTTCGTCAATGTACTGGTTGGCCTCCTCCTCGTTTTCCCAGCGCACCTCTGTCACGCCACGACGCGCGATGGCGTTGAATCGCGTCAGATCACGCTCAATGAGCGGCTTCTCGTCCTCGGTGCGCAAGGTGCTCATGATGTTGTTGTACGTTGTTGCGATGTAGTCGAGTTTCATAGCCTGCCCGCGGAAGACGTCGCGCTTGGCAAAGACGGCCTGCGCGTCACGTGGGACTTCGAACGGCGGCATGTCCCCGGAGTCGTACGAGTTCATGACCTCGAGGTAGTACACTTCGCGCAGTGTCTTGACGAGCTGCGCGTCAAAGTTGACGGACAGCCGCTTCGTCTTGTCGTCCATGGCGAGGACGGGGAGACGCAACTTGTCGCCGCTGACGGAGCCCACATCGGCGCACCAGGCGCGGTAGCGTTCCTGGATGTTGCTCTGCAACAGGCTGCGCAGCTTCTCGTAGAGGGCGAGGGATTCGCGACCCTGCTCGGAGTCGAGCACAGTGGGAGAGAGGTCGGTCACGCGCGCGTGGCTCTCGTTGATGCGGTCGAGGAGCGCCTTGCAACGGACCACCGCAGATGCGACAGGCGGCATGTTGACGTACGAGCCAGCGGCCTCCCCTTGGTAGTACGTGTCTTGAACGGACAGCAGGTCTTGCTGAAACGCCTCCAGCACACCGTTTTGCTTCTTGAGCCACTCCTGCTGGACGGGCGTGCGCTCCGTGAAACCATCAAACGTGTCCACGGCTTTGAACACTTCGGTGATGGCCTTCGAGTCGTCGATGGAGGTGACCAGGATGGAGCTGAGGCGGTCCTCGAGGCGGCGCACCACGCTGCGGAGCTCGGCGTAGTCGGTGTCGAAGCGCGTGTTGGTGATGTCTAGTAGGTTGTAGTCGACGCTGAAAAAGCGTGTCAGGGCCTTGTCGAAGCGCTCCTTGATGTCCTCCACCTCCTCAGTCAGGGACTGGCCGCGGGTGCCACCGACCTTCATGTTTTCCATCTTGTCGAACAAGAGGGCGGTCTCGATCGCGTCGAGCAAGTCGTGGCAGCGCTCGAGGAAGATGTCAAGGCGTGAGAAGAGCGCGGCGTTCTGAAATTTCCAGGGGCGCGCCACCGACCCAACGTACGACTTGGTGTGGAAGTACGCAGCCTTGAACTCACCGCACAGGGTGAGGGTGGTGCTCAGCCGCTCGATCACCTCCTTCTTCTCGAACCCTTCGGCGAAGTCAGCGACACCAATGTACTCAGAGGCCATCTCGATCAAATCGCTGCTCATCTCGCGGATGAGGAACACCAGGCGGCTCGGCGTGTTGTAGAACCCGGACTGCGTCCACAGCAGGTACAAAAAATGGAACAGACGCTTGAACGTGCCACCCGAGGCGAGGGTGGTGAACTCCTTGCTTGCGCCGGAGGTGAGCGCCATCTCCTCGAACTGTGGCACCAGCGGCTTCAGGAACCGGTAGTTGTCGCTGGCTTCGTAGGAGGCCTCTTTCAGCTCGGTCATCAACTGGGAGAAGGAGGCGTAGTAGCTGCTCCCGCTCTTCTTCAGCGAGACGAGGATCTTGAGGGCCTTCACCGAGTACAGCTGCTCCTCGAGGTTGGCGAGGTTGTCAGCCTTGTTCTTCCAAAAGTCAATCTCGTCCAGTGGGCCAGGGTAGCGGCCCGTGCGCGGGGCGGCCTCCTCCAGCTCCTCTGGGGATGAGGCGATGGCGGCCTTGATCTGCGCCGTCCACGCGACGATGGCACTCTCAAAGGCGTAGAGTGTCTCCTTGTCGAGCGGGGTGTCGTCGATGCGCGCGGGGAGCTCAACGGCAGGCATAGGGAGCAGGGTCTTGCCTTGACTCAGACCCAACGTCACAAGAAGCTGCGCCAGAAGCCCGTTGGTGTCGCTCATGAGCTCGCCCACGGCAACCTCGGGGACTTTGGTGATGTTCTGCTTGTTCGTGCTCAGGATCGGCGCGTACACGTTACGGGTGAGCTCGTGAAGACTCGCCAGGGAGTTCGGTGCGAGGTCACCAAAGGCAATGGCATCCCTCATGTGGTTGTCGTCGGCAATCTTCTCGCGCTTCATCTTGGTGAAGTACACACCCTTCTTCTTGAGTTCCTCTGGGGCCTCAATGCGCGTCACAAACGCCCCAGTGGCGCTCTGATATACATACAGGTGACGGGCATCTGCCGTGTCCAGGAACTCGGAAATCTGGGCGCGGTTCTCTTCATTGTCTAGCAGTTTTTTGGAGTCCGCGGGCTTCAGCTTCAAAGATGTGGTAATGCGCTGGTCCAACCAAATAATGCGCTTGTCAGTCGGCGCCTCCTCCTTGTCGTTTTTCCCCATGGCTACGACGGCAGTTCAGTGAACGGAGGGGTAGAGAGAGAGAAGGGGGGAAAAGAGGGGAAAGAGCACACAAAAAGTCACACACAAAGGTGAACGCGTGTATAGCTCTACTTCTCCTTTTTTGGTTTGTGATTGTGAGTTTTGCGTGCGTGTCAGTGAGACAGAACTGTGTTTGTTGAGTGTGACAGCAAACGCGTACACTGGCTGCAAGAACGATTATTCTTTTCTTTGTCTGTGTGTTGGTTTTTTTTACTCTTATTACTGAAGCAAGTGTGAGGTGTAGGCGAAAAAAAAGGGGCAAAAGAGGTGTGGAGGAACAGTAGGCAGATATGGCACCACAGGGGGGGGGGGGGGGGCAAAGGAGGGGGAGGAATGAGAGGAGACGCCATCTTGAATGATCTGTCTTGTTGATGCGGTCATGTTTCACAGAAACACGTGTAGACACATAGGCACAGGCACCTGTGTGGCACCTAGCCAACTCGTCCAACAAGATGTGGTGGGAATGGGGCGAAAACGAGTGCAGTCGCACTGATCTTGAGCAGCGCTACACTCGGCATGAGCGCGGTTGCATCCACCAAGATGAAGTGGCCACCTTGGTGCAAAGCAATCACAGCAGAGCAACGTTGAGGATTATTTTTTTGTTCTTGTGGGGGAAACTTACTGTTAGGCTCGCATACATTCATCGAGATTATTGGGATCGCAACAGTAACAACAACAACAATAACAATAACAATAACAATGGGGGAAAAAAACAAAGCCGGGAATGCACTCCAAGGTGACGATGCTGTCCTTTGTTTCGCGCACATTTAGTTCATTTCAGCTTTCACTTTTCTTTTCTATTTTTAAAGCACAGCAACAACAACAGGGAAGACAGTCCATGCCACCTTAGGATTTGGGATACCAACGACAATTCATTTCGTGCCCTTGTGTAACCCCCACCCGTGTTTCTATTCCGTTGGTTTTCACTTGACCGTGGCCACTGTTTGCTGCGCAGGAGCAACGTCTGCGCAACAGCATCTCCTGTGAGTGCTGCAGGCACCCGGATACAGTCGCTAGAGTTCGATGTGGCATGTGGAACAGGCCAGTTTTTGCGCTTGTACCAGCATACCCACCACGTCTCTGCGTCGCTCACAGGTGAACATCATTCTTTCCTCTTGGGGTTTTTTTGTTGCTCGCATACTTGCTTTTTGTTGTTGTCCTTTCTTCCAGATCGATTTGCGCGACTCATCAGAGCTTTCATTTGGTTTTCTTTTTCTTTTTTTTTTGCGCGTATGCATACGTGTAAACAACAGTGCGTGTTTGCGAGGCACTGCGCGAATCTCACCATCTGTAATGTATGCTGGTGAGCAGTGGTTCATGTATTCATTTGTGAGTGTGGCAAACGCAAAATAAACGAGTCAGCACAAAAACACTCAACCACACACAGTGGATAACTCTGGTGTACAAGTACTTGAAAGTAACAAAAAAAAACTCGGAGAGAAAGAGGGAAGGGGAAAGCACGGGGCGGCAGCAGCAAGCGATGAACAAGTAAGGAACCAAAGAACGGGTGGAGAGAGGTGAGAGAAAACCAGACAAACTGTCACGGGATGAGGATCCAAACAAGTAGATATAGGTACCCGTTACGCGCCACCTGCGCCACGTCGGCCAGCCTTCATGATTTCATCCACAAGGAGCAGTTGCGCCACAATCTCGCCAGTGGATTCAAGGATGGTCTTCTTGACGGCAACGTTGTCCAGGATGCCGGCCGCCACTGGGTCGACGGTGTCACCGTTCTCCAAGCGCAGTCCCACCCACTTGCCTTGTTGACGCGCGACGACACTGGCCTCTTGCACAGAGATGAGGGACTGCTGCACATCCAAGCCGGAGTTCTCGGCGAGCGTCTTGGGGATAACAAGAACGGCATCGGCGTAGGCACGTACGCCCATCTTCTGCTTGCCGCTCACGGAGTCACTGAACTTGATCAGATGGTCGTGCAGAGCCACCTCGAAGGCGCCAGCGCCAGCGATGAACGCGCTGCTCTCATAGCCGTTCTTCACAGCACGCAGACCGTCCCGAATAGCGTCCTTGATCTGTGCAATCGAGTGATCATTCGGGCCCTTCACGAGGAGCGTGCAGCTACGGCCAAACTTGACGTCTTCGACGAAGGTGTAGACGTCGTCGCCGAGCTGGTATTCCTGCACGTGGCCTGCTTCGCCGAGAATCGCAGGAGTCAGGTTGTCGGTCGTGTTCACAGCCTCACCACCGCACGCCAGAACAAGGCGCTCCATGTTGCGGCGCTTGGCGCGGCGGAGAGCCAGAATGTTCTCCTTCGCGAGCATTTCAAGAGCGATGGGGTCAATGCCCTTCTGGTTGATCACCACAAAAGTGCGGCCGTTCTCCTTGGTGCACACCTGGCGCTTGAGCTCGATGATCTGACGGACACGGTCGTCCGTCATCTTGCGCTCCGCGGCCACCATCTTCGCCTTCTCAGCGGGGTCTTTGAAGTAAAAGCCACCAGCGAGCTCGCTGCGTTCGTACTCGAGCGAGACGTTGCAGGTGAGGATGTAGACGTTGTCAAGGCTTTTGGGCATGTCGCTGTTGCGGCCACCGTGGTCAAGAACAAGGCCGTTCACAAACGTTGTGTCGGAGCTCAGACGGTGGCGCATGTGCATGATTTCCACCATGAAAAGATCCACCTCCTTGCCCTCCTCGGCAACAGCAAGAACGGCGTCAACAACGCACTCCGACAGCTTCTCGGTGAGACCAACGTTGACCTTGGTGCTGATGGCCGTGCGAGCAATGTTCGTCAGGTATTCGCGCTGCTCCTCCTTCGGGATGGGAACGGTGCTGGCCTCGAGGAACTTGACGGCCTCCTCGCGGGCAAGGTGGAATCCCTCCGTGAGCGTGCGAGGGTGCATGCCCTCCTGGATGTAGCGCTCGCACTGACGCATCATCTCGCCAATGACGAGGATCGTGCTGGTACTGCCGTCACCCGTGATGTCGTCAATTGCCGTCGCCGCGCGAGCGATCAGAGCGGCCGTTGGGTGCTGAATCTGCATTTCACCAAGGAGAGTGTTGCCGTCCTTCGTGATCTTAATTTGACCAGCACCAGACACGAGCATCTTCATCGTGCCGCGCGGACCCAGGTTCGTCTTGAGAACCTCCTGGAGTCCACGTGCAGCAATCATGTTGATGTCCAGTGCACTGGCTTTGCGGGCCTGCTTGCCGCCGGGATTGATGTAGGCCAGATTCGATGACATGGCTTGTTCCAATGGTAGGAGAAGTCTGTGTTGCTTTTTTTTTCTCTTTTGTTCTTTGTTTGTACGCTTATATGACAGAAGAAAAATATGAGTGGCAAGAGGTACACGAAAGACAAGGGAAAGAAAGGAGGAAGGTAATAGGTGTCGGAGGGTGCGAGTGCAATAGGTTTTGTGAAAACTTCGTGAAGAGTAGTGTGCGCGTCAATGCGTGAGTAAGGAATATAGAGACCCAAATACGTGTGGTCAAAGAAGGTGCCGCGTCGTTGTAGCGTTGGTGCGTTTCATTCAGTCAGTTTTTTTTTTCTTTCTTAACTTGGATTCACGATGACACTAATAGACAGACATATTGTGAGGAGGAGGAAAAACGGCGTGCTGGCACATAGGCGCAACGGCGTGTTCGCGAGTCAGTATGAAATGTGTAGGGTCAAAAAAAAAAGCACGGAGACAGGGAGAAGAGACAGGCAGAGGGGTAGGGCAGAGGGAAGTTGAAATTGACAGCATATCCTCAATGGGTTGATAACTGAGTGACGAGTGCAGAGATTCTCAAATCTTGCGGAATACGAGGGGAAAGAACTCGTCACAGTGCCAGGAACACCAAAAGCCTTGTGCATTGCATGTGCGTGAATAGTTCACCAATTTGACGGTAGATTTTCACTGCATGCGTTTGCAGGCGCGAATTCCTCGATAGAAAAAATGTGGGACAGCTGCAAGCGCAGTAGAGGGTCCCGTTTTTGCTTCGCATTACTCGAAGAACACTGGTGACAGTTGAGCGGCGCACTTTTTTTTTTTTTCGCACGTCCTCATTTCTCTTTTTATTTTTGTGAGTGCGTTTTTAGTAGATTTGATACTGATTCATTTGTAGGGAGTTCAGCTCCGTGAGGCACAGAAAGCGCGAGTGAAGGAACAAAAATGCACGCTGCTGACGCAATCTGGGATCATGAAGAGAAACTAACAAGTGAAAAAGGAGGAGGAAAAGAAAAATAAGAAAACGTCACAACACTTTGCACTCCTCCTGCCAAAGGAATACCTGGAAGCCAGAGACGAGAGGGGAGCACGGTCTAGACATCGCACAACAATGCCATGCGATGGTGAATTTTTTACCACGTGGGGTCCTTGTTGCCGGTCTTCTTCTTGTCGTTCAGCTCAAAGTGCTTGGTGCGCTTGAGGATGTTCTGAACGATGCTCTTGCAGCCAGAGCACTGAAGCTTGAGCACGATCTTCTTCGTCGTCTTGGCCTTCTTGTGGAAGATAGGCTTGGTCTGACCACCGTAGCCGGACTGCTTGCGGTCGTAACGACGCTTACCGCGCGCGTACAGACGGGCCTTGCCGGCCTTGTACTGCACGACCTTGAAGCTCTTGTGGGCGTTGCACCGCGCATCCGGGCAGTGCATCACCTTCTTCTTGGGGAAGTTCACCATTTTTCCGGTGGTTGTGACTGTATTGATGGCAATTAAAAAAATGGTGTAGGAGGAAAGCACGATTGGTCGTTGAGTAGATCGTGCGTGTGCGTGTGTGTGTTGTTCACCACGCGCAGGGTTAGAAAGCGGGGTCGCAACGGAAACCAGTGGGTAGGGAGGTAAAGTGGAGATCAAGAGAGGAAGGATGACGTGAGGGGCAGGGGAGAAAATCAAAGTCGCCGCGGTGAACACCATTGCTCTTCGAAACAACGAGGCACGTCCACCAAGAACAGGTCTGGTACTCACGTGAAGCAAAACATACGGCAATGTGCATACGCACTCGCCTATGTAGAAATGCCTGTGGAACGTTTTTTTAAGAGGCAGGGGATTGTCGTCCGTGGAAAAAAAAAAGGCATGCGAGGTCCGAGTATCCCTTCTTGTTTTTTTTTGGAGCACCATTGTTTTTTTTTTTCCTTTCCTTGGCGTGCTGTTGGATTCTTGTTGCGAGGGTCTGGTTGCGGGAACCGAAACGCGGGAAACAAAAAGGAAAAAGTAGACGGAAAAGAACATAATAGGAAGAAAAACGACAAATAGGATCAACAGAACGACCAAGGTCACCTATGGATGTAGATGGAGGATCGGGTAGGTATGCATATGCGTGTACAGGGTCTCTTGTGAGAAATAGTGGTGTTTTTGCGTTGTCAGACTGTGGACCTCGACTGGAATCACTCTGGTAGTCAATAGGGGAAAAAGAAAAAGAGAAACGTAGAGAGTGTCGATAACGTTTTTAACTGGTAGTGAACAATGAAGATTGGCAAGGCGACACCTATACAGCTCCTCACCACAGCTTGGGATGTGAATATTACCGCTTTTGAACTTATCGCTGTTGCTTTCTTGCCGTGGTGATGAGACATGAGCCTACGAGTGGTTCAAGGGAAACCAACGCGACTGAGAAGCTCATCTTGACTCACTCTCTGTACTGCTCCTCCATTGCCTTGGATTTCTCCATGGCAGCCACCATCCCCTCAATGACAGCCGACCGCAGTCCATTCTTTTCCAGAAACCGAACAGCTTCAATGGTCGTCCCGCCAGGGGAGCAAATCATGTCCTTCAGTTCTCCTGGAGGCTTGCCAGTTTCCATCATCATCTTTGCAGAGCCCAACACCGCTTGCGCGGCCATCTCGTAGGCTTGCTTTCGCGGGATGCCGCCACGCACCGCGCCGTCAGCAAGAGCCTCGAGAAACAAAAACACGTATGCCGGGGACGAGCCCGCCACACCGACAACGCCATGAATGGCCGACTCGGCGACGACGGTAGCCTTGCCCACTGCGTTGAAAAGGGACACCACAAATTGCGTCTCGTCCGCTGACACGTGCGCGTTCGGCGTGACGGAGGTCATCCCGGCACCAACAAAAGAGGGAATGTTGGGCATCACACGCACGATTTTTGTGTTCGCCGGCGCATGCTTCTCCATGGTGGCCAACGTCACACCAGCGGCCATCGAGATGATCAACTTGTCCTCGGTAATGCTGGCGCGGATTGTGTCAAGCATGCTTGTAATCCCGTACGGCTTCACACCGAGCATCACCACGTCGCAAGCAGCAGTCAGCGCCACTGCCTCTGCGAAGCGCACCTTGTACGTGTCGATCAGTCGCTTGTTTGTCGCCTCGGTGCGGTTGCAAATAAACACGTTGTCAGGAGAAGCGAACCCGCTTGACAGCATGCCTGCCATGATGCATTCTGCCATGTTACCGCACCCGATAAACCCGATTTTCTTATCGGTGGCCATGTTGCTGTGAATAGGGAGAAAAAAAGGACTTTGTTTTAAAGTTGGTTTTCGTTTGGGGCTGTTTTTGAGGCGTTTGGGGGGCGGTGGGGGGGGGGGGGTTGCTTTGGGGGTGCGTGCGGTGCTCAGGGCGGGGCCGTTGGGGTGTCGCGGGTCCTGCCGCCCCGCCCACGAGCCCCGGGCCCGCCTGCCCACGCGGCCAAGCAACCCGACAAGCCGACGGAGAAGCCACAACAAAGGACGCGCGCAGCAAACACACACACAAAATGACATCCGCGAATCACACAATCTTCTCCATGACAAAAACCAGATGCAACAGAACATCAAAGTGATAACCACCACAGCAGGAGATGACAAGAGTCAGTCATCCCAAAAAAAAAAAGGTATAGATATCCGGTCGCTTTTTTGGCTTCAGACCTTGGCGAGCTTCGTGCGCACACAGTGTGTTGTTGTCCAGGAATCTGCCGAACATGTGCATGCGTGAAGTTATCTCTTTATGCAGAACTGACGTCGCGAGATGCTGCATATCAGACACCTGACACCTTGGACTTTCTCGCTCTCCATCTTTACGCTCTCTGCAACTCACCGCGTCCCCCCCCTCCTCTCACCCTTGCCACGCACACCTCCACCTCACACACGCTGTTGGTAAAGCGAACCCTCATTTGACCAGCTTACTCAATCACCATACACACGACAAACCCACGCTTGAGGCGTTGTTAGGATGTTTCCACATTACAATCAAGCTCATCCACGTCGGAGTCAGCGTAACAATCGTCAGGTGCGTAAGCTCCGGTTGGATAGAGGGCGTGCTCTGATGATAGCCGTTGTTGTTGTACTCCTTGTTGCTGTCATTGCTATGCGTCTCAACTCCAACGCCACAACCGTTCCCTCGACGGACGAGCTTCTCAATGGTGAGTACAACTATACTCTCCCACCGTACCCTAAAGTGTACGATGACGTTCCTGTCGCGGAGGCGATGGAGCTCCGACTAGCACGGGAAGCTGTGAACATTGCGCAGTTCACGATTGCCACCGCCATCAACGATGACACTTGCGTGCACTTGGCGTCGTCGATCCTCAGCGGCTTTGACGTGACCGTGCTCGGACTTGGTAAAAAGACGTATCACCACCTCGACAAACTTGTTCTTGTCAAGCAGGCTGCCGAAGAGAAGAAACTGAATGAATGGGATGTCGTCTTCTACTCTGACCAGGACAGCATTTACACAGGCCAGGACATGCAGCCTTTCTTCGACGACTTTATGCGCCTCTCACCGGAGCACCCCGATGACATCGATGTCCGCAAGATCCGCCGCGGTGAGGCGGTCGCGCCAATTCGCTTCATAGCTGAGCCGTGATGCACTGCGTTGTACACTCTTGGTTCGCCTCGCCAGTGCGCATCGGTGTTTGACGCCCTCGACGCTGAGATCGACCGCGTCGCCGAGGAAAGCCAGTTCCAGTACTTGCCTGGTGTGAACATTTCGCGTGGTCGCGGTGACAGCCGTTTCCTAAACGCAGGCACCTTTATCGCGCGTGTGTGGGCCGTGAAGGAGCTGGTACGCGCCACACCGCGATTCACGGAGAAGTTTCCGAACCCTGGCGCAGTGCACCGTAGTGACCAGTCGGTCTACACGGCCTTGTACCTCGACCAGCGGCTGGAAGAGGCACGACTCGGGATGCTCGCCGCTGACGCGCGCAGCAAACAGTTGCCACCCGTGAATCAATTTGGCCTCCACTACGGCTTGATCGATATCTGGCAAGCGAACCGCTCTACCGTTCTCGCCATGAACTACCCCCCACCTCAGTACCAGGTCGATGGCAGAGGCTACGGTGTTGATTCTTCCATTGCTCAAGTTACCACACCATGGGGACCTCCATGACTCCTCATGTATGCTGCTGCGGTGTTTCGCGAGGCGACTGATCAAGCCGCCCGTGTGGCGCACCGACATGTTGGGTATGCGCACCCGAACGGCGTTACCTGTCGCACCGCCACTTCTCGCTCTGAACCTTCGCCTGATGGACTATAAAGAGATGCAAATCATTCCTTTCGGCGTCCCAGCGCTCCTTGGCTTCGTCAACGCCGAAACACCTGCGCGTCTGGTGGAGAACGTGCCGATGACTGGCTGGCACATCGCAATGGAGATCGTGCTTGGCCAACGCGAGCGGTCACTGGCATTCCTTCGTTCGGCGTCCGTCAAAGTGGCTATCAGTGCCGGTGTCCCAGACCACTTCACCATGGGCGAATACTGCGAGGAGGGGATCGTGCGCTACGTGGTCAACGGCCGGAATCTGACATCATCATCGCTCCTTCAGTTGGTAGTCGCCACTCTCATTTTTTTTTCTTCTTCACACATACAAGGATGACCGTACCTTTTTTTTGTGATATTGTGTCGAGGATGTAGAACCTTGAAAAACTGTTTAAGGACCGTATACGAACAGAAACGATGTACAAGCCGTACACGCACAAAAGATAAACCTCGCGGGATCTCGTCGGTCCACGACACGAGGTGGCCCTCTTGCTCTTTGTTAACCATCTCGCCTGCTGCTGCTTAGCATAGTCTGTGCCAGCTCCTCTCTCTCTCTGTACTTCATGCCCATCCATCCACCTATTTGCTTCCCACACTTTTCGCCATCTTTCTAGCTAACATCGTATTCCTCTTTTTCGCTCTCTCTCTCTCGCAGCTTAAAAAAAAAAAGACAACATTCTTTTCTCTCCCCAAACTCCCAACAGCGACCCCCCCCCCTCCGCCTCTCCATTCCACCGCACAACTATGCCCACACGTCACCGCCCACCCATGCGCACACTGGTGGCGATGTTGCTCGCGCTTGCCCTGCTGCTCATGCTCGGGGTGGTGTGCGTGGACGCGGCAGAGACCATTGCCGTCTCCAAACATATCACGTTGGTCTCGCAGACGCTGGACGGCACGGTGCTGGACGCCACCGCTGCGGCGACAGCGACGGCGACTGTGAACGTACTGCTCCAGCGATCCACCGTGCAAGGTGGTGGCCTCACTGTGGACTGTGCAACCACGAGCGATGCGGCTGGCTCTACTGCGATCGCGCTGGTAATCCTCGACACCTCTGTGAAGAATGCGGCGCTGGCTTTTCGTGGCTACATGCCTGAAGAGTCAAATGTGCGCATCGTAAACGTGACGGCAACGAACGAAGACAACACGCCTCTGTTCGATTTGCAGCACTTCTACCTGAATTCTGGTACTGGTTCCTCCATGACGATTCAGCGCGTGCGTGCGATGTGGGTCTCTGGAACCAGCGGCTCTCTCGTGCAAGTGGGTGGCTCAGACGCTTTCTTGACGCTGAGTGGACATGTATTCTCTGTGTCAGACGCTGTGGTGACAGGCGCTGCCCACATCCTGGAAATCACCTCGCAGTGCACCGGTGCCGTCGGTTATGGCACCAACGGTGGCCTGAATGCCTTCGACATGATCGAGGTCCGTGATGCGTGTGGCTCACCCCTATACAGCAATACTGCCAAAACAGCTTTCTCGAGCTACAATAACGGCATGATTCGATTCAGCAACATCACCGCGACTGGTGGTATGTCGTTTTTGGAATTGTGGACCAGTAGCTCAAAAGCCGTGGACAACCGTCTAGATGGCACTGTCGTGTTCTCCAGTATCTCGAATGACGGCCCGCTGTTCCGGGTACAGAAATATGCCTACTTTACCGCATCAACGACCAACGTGAAGTATGCGTTCCGCCACATCAACGTCGCATCTGTAATATCGGCTATGTCCTCATACGCAGGGAACGTGCCGAAGGGATATAGCAGTGACCCGACGTGGTACTTTTACATGGGCAACATTACCGTCGCTGGAACGCTGCTGGATACCATCGAGGAGCTGGAGAACAACCGACTTTACGCGTCACAGCTGGTGGGTGCGTACGGCGAAGTGATTGAGGTACGCAGCGGTAACTGGCCAACAGCAGATACTGCCAGTGCGGCTGCTGTGTACTGCGTGACTGGCCTTGCTGAAAACGCTGCCTTCGTGGATCTGGCAGGCGGCGTGCAGCGCGCTGAGTGCAAGTGTGCGTCTGGTTCCCACACGCCGTACTGCACGAGTGCACTCGACCCGCTTGCGTACTACGACGCGTACAGTCCGTCGTCTGCCACATGTGATGCAGACAACTGCGACACGTGCGTGTTCGGGCAGACGAGCCAGTGTGCCGCGTGCGCGTTCGGGTACATGCTAACCGCCTCGCTGGGGTGTGACAAGCTTCCGTGCGATGTGGAAAAATGCAACTTGTGCGCAACAGACAACGTGTGCAGCTCCTGTGCCGCTGGATATGTATTGACGACGGCGAACACTTGCGTCCAATGTGCTGTCTCGCATTGCAACCAATGCGTCTCCCCAGGCGATGGTACACAGTGTGACTCGTGTGCTGCTGGCTACACGTTGTCCGATGACAAGAGCACGTGCTTCTCCTGCAACATCCCGGGCTGCAACGGCTGCACCGCAGACAACGTGTGCGGTTCATGCTCCTCTGGCCACATGCTCTCTGCTGACAACACAGCTTGCTACGCCTGCGACAGCACACGGTGCGGCGCGTGCTCAGCGGACAATGTGTGCGCATCATGCCTGACAGGCTACGCACTCGCATCTGACGGCGCATCGTGCGTGCTGTGTGACGTTGACGACTGCACAGTCTGCTCTTCAGACCACACCTGCGCATCCTGCGCTGCTGGCTACACCCTGTCCGATGATCAGAGCACGTGCATTCCGTGCGAGATTTCCAACTGCAACGGTTGCACCGCAGACAACGTATGCGGCTCGTGCGCTGCTGGCTACACCTTATCTGATGATAAAAAGACGTGCATTCCGTGCGGCATCTCCAACTGCGCCGGCTGCACCGCAGACAGCGTGTGTGGCGCGTGTGCTGAGAGCTACGTGTTGACATCGACAAGCACCTGTGCGAAGTGCACCGTCTCGCATTGCAATCAATGCGTGTCCCCAGGCGATGGTACACAGTGTGACTCGTGTGCTGCTGGCTACACGTTGTCCGATGACAAGAACACGTGCTTCTCCTGCAACATCCCGGGCTGCAACGGCTGCACCGCAGACAACGTGTGCGGTTCATG